>CM030368.1:175704503-175855734 GCA_017893485.1 Hemerocallis citrina
CTTGAATATGTGTGACGTTGGCTTCGGTTTTGATATTTTGATTTTTTTAAAAAAGATTTATGAGAAAAGACTTTGGGAGAAATTCCAATTATTCTTATTAAATGATTTAGAATGAATAAAAACAAAAGAATAGATTTAGAATTATTCATATAGTTTTTGAGAAATAAAAGAAATTGAGATAAAGAAAAATGAGTTGATGACTTCAAAATTAATTATTTAAAAGTATGGTTTTTATTCTAAAAGAAGAGTCAACTTTTGTTATGTGAATTAATTTCTCTTGAAGAGATTGTACTTGATTAAGAATTATTTGGAGTATATTTCATGAGTTTAAATTGCAAATGAGATTGCAAGTGATGAATTCATGCTTGTGAAAAGAATTATTTTTGTTAATTATGAATGATTTATGGATGAATAAGAGAATCATGTATGATGTTAAATGAGAATTGAATTTATGCTATGAATTCATGAAAAGAATTGTTGCCTTAGAAAGATAGTGAATGAATTGAAAGAATGATGCTAAAACAAGACATATACCAAGTTGTGAATAGGTTGAAGATAAAGAATACTCTAAGTTTAAAACATGTTGATTAAAGGGTATGTGTACCCATGGATTCTTGTACACGAAAAGGTTGTGAGTTAGCGTTAGTGAGATCTCGGGTACCAGCACTATTGAATTGAAAAGAGTTGAGATATATTTTGAGATATGGACATGGAGCTATCTCGTATTTGTTGATAAAGTCTGGTAGGAGATAAAACTAATTCTAGGTTTAGAAATTATTCAAGTCTTGAACTAAATAATTAGGCACATAAGTGAAGATGTAGTGAACCTGGGCAAACGTAAGTGGGTTACTTCTATATAGTCGGCGGTGGATCTCCATGGCTATAGACCCAGTCGACGGTGGATCTCCGTGACTGTGGTTGCTCCGTAGGAGATAGACATTTATTTTTTAAATCCGGGACTTTGCATAGTCGGGCGGATAGTTTTCCATACTCCAATGTATATACGTATACTAGGGTCAGAGGGGCACTTGCGGGATGATTCGCACGATGAGGGATCTGTTATAACAGTCAGCGGAGGATCTCCGTGGCTGGGATCCATATTCGTGGACTAATCTAAACCTTGTTTTATTATTGGGTAGTTTCATGGCGAGGGATCGAACCCTTTATTGTGGAGTACGTAGGTGCTTGCCCTCGGACCTATATAGTATGAGATGTATAGAATCCGAACATGTGTGCATTAGTGTCATTGTAGTATAAAATGTGTGCATTAGGCATTAAGACATGACATACACTTACATGTTTAGCGTAGTCACAATTTAATACTTTATTGTTCATTCTACTTTTCTTGTGATTTGTTAAAGTAATGAGATCGTTATATGTACGACATAGAGAGGATAGCAAAGTATAACATTTTCGTTAGTTGTAAGTGACCGACGTGCCAACACCTTGATATGTAGGTAATGGACTCTTCCATGAAGATGTTATGATGCAGTGGATGATTTAAATTTGTTATAGTTGTACAAGTTGTATTTTATTTCGTTGTTGTATTCTTTCGTTGTGTAAACAAAAGTGTATTGAACTCTGATGTATTATTGAAAAGTTTTAATTTCCTTGTAAAATTGTACGAAGTGAAGTATAAAGATCCTATGAAATCTCGGATTCGGTCTTATTTGGAATTTGGGGCGTTACAGATGGTATCAGAGCAAGCTTCACAAGTAGTACAAATTTATAAGGAACGGACACCCGTAGAGTGGACATTAGAGAGTGAGTTTCAACTTGTAGAGATTTAAATGTAAGTGATTTACATTTGTGTTGCTCTATAGGCTGATGTTTTCTCTTCTTATTAGATGGCTGGAGTTGTGAATGAAGTAGTTATTGACTTTCATTTATGATACTCTCCTCATATACATTGATGTGAGCTTGTATGCGAGCATGTTTTCCCTGGATATCAGAGTGGTGCAGTGGAAGCATAGTTGGTTGATCCTACATTCATGATACATTACACATAGACACACTTCCCATTCAAATTATTTTTTGTGAATTTTATCATAGTACTTTTCAACATTCAATATTTTTCAAATAAATATTTTTTTCTTATACTATTAATCACTTGAATATCTATTATTTTGTCTATTTTTCCCAGTCTTGATCTTTTGAATTTGTTTTATCTGTCTTTCAATCTTAAAGATTTGTACTTTGTGTTTTTATCCGTTTACATTTGTTATTACTTTTCATATTATTGCAACTATTATTTTCTTCATTGATTATCTCTATTTTGCTGATGAAATTTTCTTATGTGCATTCTTTTTATATGATTTGATTTTGTGATACTATATTTTTCATTATCTTATATTTCAATATATTTTTAATAAGATTGAAATTTTCTACCCATATAAATAAGACCTACCATTTTACTTTATTATCAACATTCGATATTATTGTTATTGCATATTATCTACTAATTTGTTTTGTTATATTCACTTTTACTATTAATCGCTACTAATTAATTTTGTAGTTTTACGTTTTTTCAATATAATACATACATAATTATTGTTTTCATTTGTGTTTTCATCTCGTGCATATGCGTTACACTACTTTCGTCTTAATATTATAAATCATTTTCATTTCTACAAAACTGTGTATATCCTATATCTATTTTAATATTTTTGTCATTGTAAGTTCCTACTTCATTTACAACTTTTCATCCACTTTTATATCGTTGATTTCAAAACATAACACCATATTTTATTAAATCCCAATATCCAAGTATACATGGAAGATTACATCTTTCCATCTCCCGTTTTGGTGCAACCTGATGTCGAGAGGGAAAATCTGCAACTAGATGTCAATGGAGGCAAACTGCAACTGGACGTCGGGGAGGCAAAGTTTGCAACCGAATATCCAGAAGGAAAACTGCAATCCGATGTCATAGAGGGCAATTTTGCAATATGGAATCGTAGAGACTAGTCTGCAGTTGGATACCAACGAGACGAAGCTACACCTGAAGGAGATTTTCTACTTAGATAACCCCTATTTTGTTTTCTATAATATTTACTTACCTTATACTATTTTATAATATCTTTCAACCTAGCATTATATTATTTAAACTGATTTCTATATCTGTCTTATTTTGCATATTTTCTACTTAATCTCAACAATCCTGCTGTTTTGTTTTTTTTTTTTTTTTTTTTTTTTTTTTTTTTTGAATTTTGAATTTTTTCATGAGTAAGTATTTCACATAACTTTATCGTATTTTTCCATTAACTTATCTTAGATTTAGGTGTCTGCTCACCTAACAAAAAATAAAATTTGGTATTTATACATTTTCTTCAATTCTTAAGTTATTTCTATATGATTAGTTTTCGCACTATTTCAATAATATATTTACAACTATGGTGTTTTGTTTTACTCCTACAAATCCTTCATAATTTTCGTATCATGATATTGTTTGTTTCACCATATAATTTTGATGCCTATATACGTATAAACTTTTGTATGTTGGTTTTCCTACTCTACTTGACAATTCGAAAGCATTTCAATGTATGACTTTTATATCTTAAATTTTCAAATCGTATGTATAATTATTATAGTTACCTTACAAATTATTTTATGATATTATTTTTCTATGCTTTTAACTAAATTTCATTCTCGTTTATTTTTCACACTCTTGTTCACTAGTCTTCTTTTAAATTGCTCATTCAATTTTTATCTTACGACACCAATTTAGTTTTGCAATTTTACTATTCTATCGCTTATTTTGATGAATTTGATTTCTAAATCTATTTGTAAATTATTCATTGACTATATTTCTCTTTATTACATTGTTTTCCGAAACTATTCCATAATTAATGACTAAGTTTATTTTTCTGTTTTATCTAATGATTTACCTAATATTTTTTGTATGGAACTTCTTTCAATTTATCCTATCTTTTGTGGTCATATTTTGTCACATCCCGCTTCCCAAAAAGAATACGGAATACGGATACGCGACAAAAGCCCAGCGAATGATTTTCATCATCCATAAGCTATTCAAGAATCTTTACAATATCTCACGAAATAATCATAGTCGGAAGCAAAAGTATCAACCAACATGCACATATGAACCAAAATACCAACAAGAATACTTAAAACCAAATATATAAATCCCAAATAGTCATGATCTGAATAAAACAAATATACTGGGTCACATTGCCCAAATACAAGAATAAATCTAAGTAGAAGATACAATATTGTTTAAGCAAGCTACAAGAAATAATAATAACAAAATCCAGCACTAATACTTCATGTCACCAATACCGTCTGAAACCTGTTCTCCAAAATCTGCAATTTAACAATTGCAGTGAAGAGAAAAAGAGAAAACAAGTACCCGTCAATTGTAAGTTACGGGCCGCTTGTAATGCAGGATACAAGTATATGGGAAAAACTAACTAATAACATGGTATAAGCATGATATCAAAATATAACAACTAGCATGGTAAGGTAATCAAGTATCATGTAGCATATATCAAGAGTCAAGTAAACAAGTATCATGTAAACATGTGTCAAGTATCAAGTATCATGTGATCATGTATCAAGTGTCAAGTTTCAAGTCTCATGTATCAAGTAGTCAAATATCAAGCAAGCATGTATCATGTTCAAGTATTATGTTCAAGTCTTGTAGTGATTACTATTTAGGTAGCACTTCATGCAGCCCACCTTACATGGTTGCTACAACAAACAGTTTCACTTTAGATTTCATAGTGGACCATAAAGGGCAGTGTACTCAGGGACAAGTCAAGTAATCGAGCTCCAAACTCTAAGTATCATGTATCATGTAATCACGTGTTAAGTTGTGCAAGTGGCAAGTATCGTGTCTTGCATGCAAGTGTCAAGTAATCACGTGTCAAGTATCATGTCTCAAGTCATCACATAGGATCAGTGGATCCCCTTCCGAGTACACGTTTCTGAATTATCCACTATTAGATCTGTTTCTTAAACCCCGGCTTGGTTATTTATTATTAATATCAAGCAAGCATGTATATGTGCAAAATATATCAAGAATAATATGGCATGATCATGTGGCAAGTTCAAGTTGCAAGGTAAACATGTACGAGTGCAAGATATCTCATAAAAGAATAAAATAAACAAATCTAAGTTTAGGACAGCAAGACCATACTGTAGTAAAACAGTGATTCCCAGTGTTACAAACATGAAAATCTGAATTCGTCAAAACGTCTAGAAAATAGACTCCCAACCGAATCCAGCGAGTATTAATAAGTCATATATTAATTTACAAAAAATATAGCTCAAAACTGATTTGAATACAAAAAATAGGTTCAGCCAGAAATCAGGAAAACAAATTCAAGAGCAGGAAAATAGCATGAAAACACATTAAATAAATCCACGAAAAATCTAGGGTATTCCCCTATATGTCTAGTATCTGAATATAAAGTTTCATAATTTTTTAATAAAATTAGATTAGTCATCAAAAATCATAAAACATCAATAAAACGGTAGTTTGGCAAATCTGGATTTCCCAACACTGCTGTACGAAAACTATAATATCTCGAAACCAGTGAAACGAAATCCAAATCCACCAAAGGGAGATGAAAATAGAGAAAATATATTAACTTTCATATTTCACAAATATTTTTCATACAGTAAAAGGAATCAGGGTGAAAATACGATTCTTTACAGAACAGTACGCAAAATACAGCAAGTATAGTTTTCATAAACGAGCATGAAACGGTATATAAAACTCATCAATAAAATCACCAAAATTCTGGATAATCCCCAAGTAGATATAGATAAACTGATCAAAGTTTCCGATCAAAATAATATGTGTAGCACAAGTATCAAAATAATTTAATCATCAAAATCATCAAGAAACGAAATTTGGAAATTGCTTACACTTCTGTAGTAAAACAGTCATATCTCACACATACGAAAATGAAATCAACCAAGGTCAGAGGGATTGGAAAGCAGACGAATTTCTCTACAAATCATGTTTTATACTGAAATTATGGTTCTGACCTTAATATGGTCTAAATTACTGATCAAGACAGATTATCGGCAAAACACAGAATTTCCTCAAAAACCAAAATCAACATAGATTCAACGAAATTTAATCCAAACACCACCAAACATGAAATCGAGTCTACCAAGTGTCCAAACATCATGAAATAGGATAATTAACATATCTAAAACAAGTCTATCACATGGATCACAACAAATACCCAAATTCTCCAAAAAATCCCACATACATGATCGAATCAAGAACGGGCAAAACCTAAATTATTTCATGTCAATTTTTGTATCGTGAGTCAACTATGGTCAAAGCACTATAAAGACAATATCAACAAGGGATTTCACACACAATTGTCTCTAGAACCCAACTACACTACAAGCGGTATTTTTTGACTTGTATCATACAAAGGAATTTGTGTACAGGTTACTTGCCTGAGAGACGATGACGAGAACAGAGCACGAACAAGAATAACAGGAACGGATCCCAGGGCACGATCTCAACGAACGGATCGAACGAACACACGAACCAATCACGAACACAATCGGACGGCTGAGATCGAAGATCAGATCAAGATGATCGGATCAGATCGGACGGTCAGATTTTCTTGATGGTGCAGATAATGATGAAGAGCAAGATCGATCGATCGAATGGCTACGATCAAAGAAAATTGATGATCATCATGATCGTGACGATCAAGAAGAGATCGGACGGCTAGAATCTAATCGGATGATCAAGAGGAGATCGACGGTCCACATTCAATCAAGCATGATGATCAAGATCCAACGGACAGCCAAGAATCAATCAATCAAGATCAAGATCAAGAGATCATGATCACAATTAAACGGACGGCTCACATCCAACAAGATCAAACCCATGATCGAAACTCCAAACAAATAGCCAACAGCTTGGCCCGCAGCTTGGTTCGCTGCGACGGACGGGAGGACAGCACGGGGAGTCGCGGCACTGGATGGCAGCCATGGCAACCAGGGAATGGTCGGGATGCACGCTAGGGCAGCACCGGTGAGGTGGCTGGCTGAGGTGCCATCGCTGGTCGCACGGCAGCGAGCGAGGAGAAGGGTAGGAGGGACGCAGGGCGGCGCTGCAGGGGGACTGGCCTGAGCTACTGGCGGCCTGCAGGCGCGAGGAGAGCTGGGAAGGAGACTGGCTATCATCACTACTGTCTTCTGCTGTGTCGCGAGGTGGTCAGATAGGGGGCGCATCGGGGGAGTCTGTTGTCGATGCTGCGATCGTGTAGTTGCTGCTGTGCTTGGCTGGCGTCAGGGAAAAACACCACGGACATCGTGGCAGGGTCACGACAAGGAGGAGGAGGTGATCGGGAGGAGCTGAGGTGGTGGGAGAGAGAGCAGGAGCATGGCGAGGCATAGGAAGAGGTCGGGGATGGGTTCAAAGAGAGAGAGCGAGTGGAAGGAGAGGGGGAATAGGAAACGACGCTAGGGTGCATGGGTGAAATATATAGGCCGGGGAAATAGTTTAGGGTTTAGGCTGATGGGGTTTCGGGTGGGTATAAGGGAAACGGGTTTAGGGGAAAAGATAATGGGTATGGGGTAAGTAATGGGTTTGGGTAAAAGTAAATAGGTAGGGTATGGGTTCATGGGTTGTAGGATATGGGTAATGGGTTAAAATGGGTTTAAAACGGGTTTGGGTTGTTGCTTTTTTTAAAAACAATGGGTTTTGGGTATAAAAAAATCCATTAGGGTTTATAATAAAAATGTAATTCGCATTACTAAAAGTAGAATTTATTTTAAAATACTACAATACATTTAGTAGATAAAAAAAATGAATTTTTAATGACCAGTAAAAATATCAATAATAACGATAATACTAATAACAATAATAATAAGAAGAAAATGGTAAAATAATAAGGGTAATAAGAATAACAGAAATAATAATAAGAGTAATAATAACAAAATACGAATTGTATTACAATATCAAAATCATAGACAATAGTTACAAATAAAATTATTGATTAAAAATAGGTTTTAATAGAAGATCCAAAAAAATACAATTTGACGAAAGAATTTGAAAGCGGTAAAAATAATTTACAAAAAATTGAAATACCGAAAATATACAGAACATAAATTTTTGAGGAAGCAGGGGTTACATATTTATTTCCTTATGGTATTTCCCCGAGTTTTCTTGTTTCATTCTTATAAAATTTTGATACTCATAGCTTTCGTATATAGAGTTTGTCTTGTTTTTTTTTCCTCGTTGCGTATTTTATACTACATTTAGTTTTCTTAAAGTTTGCAGTTTTATAAAGACAATAATGATATTTTTTTGGCGTATACAAAATAAAATCTTTACCCTAGCAAGTTTCGGGGATGGAACTATCCTAAGGGGGGAGAGTGTAACACCCCGCAAAATTGGAAATGACAATTTTGCCCTCGTGTGTTACACACGTGTATTTTGTAACATGTTTCATTACATATTTTTGGATTCCGACTATTTATACATTTTCCGTATTAATTTCAGTCAACTAAATTATAATATTTCAATCTCGGTAATTTTACGTGCTTTTTACGTGTTTTGATGTACGTATCGATTATGTGTTTCCACCGGTACGTGCAATATTTTCTATGGTTTAAATTATTTATTTTATGTATCCAAATCCATTTTTATAAAATGAAAATTCATTTCCCCTATTTTTAATTAAAATAATTTTGTACGTGTAATGCACGTGCTATTCATGTACGTGACGATTACGTCGTGGAATATATAAAATTAATAAACATATTTTTCATATATTGTATTTTTAATTTTCTATTGATAAAACTGAATTTCGTATTTTTATGTTTTACGTGCGAAGTACGTACTTTTCGGTGCTCGTATTTAAGCGTATTTGCTTTTTAAAATAAATTTCAGAGTGTGTGTGACACCCCGTTATTTCTAAAATAATATATACATATGAATATATGTTGATAAAAATATGATGACTGATGGCATTTGTTTAAATTGATAAATGAGATAAAATAGAATAAGTGAATAGTGATTTTTGGGTGGGGGGCCCACGGTAGGGAATGTGCAGGTGCTGCACTTTGTGAATGGTAAATGAATGAATGGTTATAGAATGAAGGGGTGGCTCACGTGACTTGAGTAAAACAGCATAGGTGCTGTTACATGCTTGAGGACGTGGTGAGTGTGTGGGGGCCCGCCCACGGTAAGGACAGCAAGTAAAAACTGCCGTTGGCTTCGGTCTTGAATATGTGTGACGTGGCTAAATGCTACTGTACACCATAAAGATTGGAAGTTGAAGAGGTTGGGAGTTTGGACTTTGAAGAGGTGAAAAAATGAAAGGTTGGGAGTTTTAGGAGTTAAGAGAATGAAAGGTTCAAAAATTAATTTGAGTAATTTATTAGGTGTGTAATTTTGCAAATTGAACCCTCAACTTGTCCTATAAATACCCGAGTATTCTCTTCTCTTTTCACACCAAAAAAATAAATTAAATAAGAGAAAGAAAAAGAAAGAAAGTAAGAGAGTAGAATGTTCTTGCTTGGAGGAGTCTTGCTAAGAGAAGAAGTTGCTGCTTGGGAGCTAGAAGTGGTGTTCCATCTTTCTTTTCATTGTTCAAACTTCAATTAAGGTGGGTGTTCTCATGCTTTCTAATTTTAGAACTATGCATGCTAGTATTAATAAAGGAATAGTACATGCTTTTATTTTGTGTCAAGAAATGTGGAGAATTTTGCTTTGATTAATACACAAATTATCACCATGTTGTTTTGCAAATGAGAAAAAGAATAATTGATTAGTTGTCATAAACTAGTCTACTTGAATGTATAGATTTTTAATTATGTGAATGAGTGTTGAGTTTTCCTTTTTGATAAGCAAATGAATTTTTGTAAAAATTGTATTTTGGTGCTCATAATTTCATTTGGTTGATTAAAATGAAGAGATAAATTGCTTATTCATAAAAGAGAAGAGATGGATTTGAAATTTAGATATATTGCCAAAATACTGATTTTTTTAATTCATGGGTTACTATTAAAAGAAAATTTAGTTTAGATGAACTAATTATAATCTAATGAAAAATAGAGTGAATGAAAAAGAGAGTTTTATGAAAATAATAGAATGGCAGAAAAATTGAACAAAAGCGAAATAGTATATTGTGATATCAGAAAATATACTTGGACTTACTAGTTAGCTAGTGCAACACAGAGCACTGTTGTGAGAGATCTTGGGTTCAAAATTTGATAGTTACATTTGTTTTTAATTCTTTTTAATTGATTCTGAAACCGAGAGTCAATATATGAAGATTTTCGGCATAAGACTTGATGCCAAAGTCCACATGGACTATTGGCTAGCGGGTTGGGCTCAGAACACTTATTGTGTGGTCGGGGGGAGTGCCAGGTTCGAAACCTGATAGCACCATTATTATTATTTTTTTTTGATTTTTTTTAAAGTTTTATGAGAAGAGACTTTGGGAAAAATTCCAATTATTCTTATTAAATGATTTAGAATGAATAAAAACAAAAGAATAGTTTTAGAATTATTCATATAGTTTTTGAGAAATAAAAGAAATTGAGATAAAGAAAAATGAGTTGATGACTTCAAAATTAATTATTTAAAAGTATGGTTTTTATTCTAAAAGAAGAGTCAACTTTTGTTATGTGAATTAATTTCTCTTGAAGAGATTGTGTTGGATCCTGTAGGCGAAGCAACAAACACTAGAGGGGGGGGGGGGGGTGAATAGTGTTTATCAAAAAATAAATTGCGGAATAAATAATTTCTCTCGGCACAGTCGACTTGTGGTGAACCAGTCGACTGATATAGCCAAAATAAAAGAAATTTAAACTCTCGATGCAGTCGACTTATAGATAAGGCAGGCGACTGATAAAACAAAGAGAACAACTAATACAAGACTTGATCAGTCGACTGATACGAAGCTGAGTCGACTGGCCAGACAAGTTTTGCAGAACTTAAACAAGCAAAAGTAAATGCAAACACAAGACAATCAATCACAGAGTACACAAGATATATCCTGATTCGGTCCTCCCGACCTACATCCAGTCCCCAAGCAACCCACTTGAGATTTCCACTATTCTTGAAAAAATTACAAGAATACCCTACGGCGTTACGACAACAACCTTGTCTAACCCGTAGTCCTTTTTCTCAACCAGAGAAAGCAACCCACTCTACTACCAAGAGTGAAAAGACACCGACTCTACAACCAAGAGTCAACAACCACTCTCCAACCGAGAGCAAAAGTACAAGAAGAATTTTTACAATCAACCTATAGCCTTGTTGGTGTATGTGTTGATGCACGAGGCTAAATCACAAGGTTGACTTCTATACTCAGTCCAGAGCGAATTCAATGCTATACTGGACTGAATGTAGAGAACCAAAGTGTATGAACTTGAAAGCTTTGTTTCTCACAGAAAATCTCTTAAGATGTTTTTCACAAGAATGCTCGAGTGTATCAAAAATCAAGTTGTTCTTTTCAGTGAGATATGAAACTCTATATAAGGAGTTTGATCTCCTGAATGTTGGAAAAACAGTTACACAACTGTCAACCAACGGATCAGAACTTTTGAGTTTGAAAAAATTTGATTTTGAAAATCAGAAAACGGTCAAAAGCTCTCGAACAGTCGACTGGGTTGCCATATGAGTCGACTGATCAGAGTTTGAATAATTTTAAACAATTTTGTACTTATCAGTCGACTGGCAAAAGCTTAAGTCGACTGGTACTTAAAAGTTAAAATTCTTCAAACTGTTTTGACTTCTTTTTGGGGGTTTTTAAGAGACACACATTATGAAATTTTGAGTATGTGTGTGTGTGTGTGTGTGTGTGTTGACAAGGCTTTACATCAGACTAAGACTCAACAAGAAATAAAATACAATGTTTACAAGACAGAATAATATAACACATTTGAGCTTGAAGTCTTGAGTATTGAGTCTTGAATTGAATCTTGATCCTTGTCTCTTCATCTGTATCTTTTTGAGCTTGTTTATCTGTTCAGCTAGAATTGTCTTTAATCTGTGCACTGCAATGTTAGCTGTATAACATAGACACATGTTGCACTGTGTTGTGATCACAAAATCAAGAATCAACATTCTCCCCCTTTTTGATGATGACAACACAATAGCTGATAACAATTTATAAAAAGATATACAAGCATAGATTTTGAAAGCTCCCCCTATTAAAAACACAATATGCATACATAAAACAAATTCACAAATTCTTGACATTGAGAATGTAACAGTCGACTGAACAATAGGTCAGGCGACTGAACAGGAAAACAATATCCAAAAAAAACAGCAGCTGAACAGGAAAACAATATAACAAATAGCACAGATAGAACATAACACAAGTAGATAAAATATAACTTAGACTCAGAGCTTAGCGTTCTTTCTCTCCCCCTTTGGAATCATCAAAAAGCATAAAATAACAAGATTTTGCATTAAAAGAGAGAAGGTCTAATACATAGAAACAAAATGCATTAAAAGGAAAATTACATAAATAATAAAAAAGAAGTAATCTTCAATCATCTTCTTCGGAGTCTTCGTCATCATCTTGAGAAGGAGGAGAAAACTGAGAAGTGAAGAGATGAGTGAGATTGGCTACCTCAAAACTAATATGGTCTAGTTTGGAACCAAGGGTAGAAAGATGTGTATCGACAGTGACTGAATGGTTCATTAGGTAGGACACACAGTCGTACATGGTACGAGGGTCATCATAATTGGCTTGAGGGAGAGGTGGATCATCAGATGTAGAAGGTTGAGAGGCTCTAGGTCTAGAAGATGAACCTAAGGGAGCTTGGGACATTGGAGGAGACCTAGGGGGTGATCGAGTAAGAGCATCAAGGAGTTTCATTCGTGCCAAACTAGCACGATCGAAACACTCATATCGAGAAACAACATTTGTCTCCGACTCAATATCAACTTTAAAAGCTGTAAAGACTCTAGTAAGTAAACCTCCAAAGGGTAGAAAATGAGTGTGGTCTTGATTAAGTGATTTTAACTGTGAGGGAACGGCTGAGATCAAAGAGAGGTGAAATCGACGGTAGAGAATAGAGATCACAGGTGAAAAGATAAGTGATTCCATCTCAAAAGACGCGATGAATAGTCGCTGAAGATGATTTAGCTCGCGACAGTCGACTGGTAGGGAGATCAGTCGACTGAGTCGAGAAGAAAAAAATATTTTATGTCTACTAATCAGTCGACTGGTTGAGAAGCCAGGTGACTGGTCAGAGAAAAAAATTAGTATGTTTAAAAAGCAGTTCAGTCGACTTATTCCAAAGAGATAGTCGACTTCACAAAAGCCATTTTCAACAAGTATCAATAAAATCACAAATTCCAAGTTCTCTCCTTAATTTAATGAAAGTATCTTCTTTAAGAGGCTTGGTAAATATATCTGCTACTTGTTTATCAGTAGAGATAAAGTCTAAAGCTATATCTCCTTTTAAAACATGATCACGTAGAAAATGATGTCGAATATCAATATGTTTCGTACGTGAATGTTGAATCGGATTTTTAGATAAATTAATTGCACTGGTATTATCACACATAATTGAGGGTTTCTCAAATGAAATACCATAATCTAATAAGGTTTGTTTCATCCATAAAATTTGTGCACATGCCAAACTTGCAGCGATGTATTCAGCTTCTGTGGTTGATAGGGATACGGAGTTTTGCTTTTTACTGCACCAAGATACTAGGGAATGTTCCAAAAAGTGACATGTACCACTAGTACTCTTGTGATCAGTTTTGCTTCCAGCAAAATCGGCATCGCTATAAGACAAAAGTTGAAAATTATCGGTGCGTGGATAAAATAAACCATATTCAGATGTGCCTTTAATATATCTTAAAATTCGTTTCACTGCTTTTAAATGAGACTCTTTAGGACTAGATTGATATCTAGCACATAAACATACGCTGAACATAATATCTGGTCTACTTGCAGTAATATATAAGAGTGAACCAATCATACCTCGATAGAGTTTTTGATCAACACTCTTACCTAATAAGTCTTTGTCAAGAGTAGTAGTAGTAGCCATAGGTGTGGATTTACTACTAGTACTATCCATGTTAAAACGTTTGAGTAATTCCTTTGCATATTTGCCTTGATTGATAAATATGCCATTTGAGGACTGTTTAATTTGCAATCCAAGGAAATAATTGAGTTCACCCATGTGACTCATCTCAAATTCATTTTTCATGGTATTAGCAAATTCTTGACATAGATGATTATTAGTAGAACCAAAAATTATATCATCAACATATATTTGTATGATTAAGATATCATTCTTAACTCTTTTGATAAACAAAGTAGTGTCTACTTTACCTATTTCAAATCCTGTTTCTAAAAGAAAAGTTTTTAGACGATCATACCAAGCACGAGGTGCTTGTTTAAGACCGTATAAAGCCTTTTTCAATTTATAAACATGATCTGGGAATTGTTCATGTTCAAAACCTGGTGGTTGTTTAACATAAACATTTTCCTTAATAAACCCATTAAGAAAAGCACTTTTCACATCCATTTGATAAAGTATAAAATTCATAAAACAAGCAAAAGATAATAAAATACGAATAGATTCTAGTCTAGCAACAGGAGCATATGTTTCATCAAAATCTATACCTTCTTCTTGATTATATCCTTGGGCAACTAATCTAGCCTTGTTCCTTACAACTTGTCCTGATTCATCTAACTTATTCTTGAATACCCATTTGGTACCAATGATAGTCTGATCAGGAGGTCTAGGAACTAAATCCCATACATCATTCCTTATAAATTGGTTTAGTTCATCTTGCATGGCATTCATCCAATATTCATTCTCACAAGCTTCTTGTATATTTTTCGGTTCAAAATCCGATAAGAATGCTGTATGAGAGATCATATTAACATGTGAACGTGTCTGAATACCATGGGAGATGTCACAAATTATTAAGTCATGAGGATGATCTTTAACTTCAACAAATGACTTTGGTAAAGTTGAAGATATCTCAATTGGATCAGTCGACTTGACTTGTTCTTCAGTCGACTGGGAGACCTTATCAGTCGACTTATCAGATAGATTAGTTTGCTCTAAGGATTTAATCACATTATCTAACGGTGATAAATCAGTTTCATCATCTTTATTTAATGTTGATGAAGGTAAGGATTCATCGAATGTAACATGCATTGATTCTTCAATAGTCATAGTAGACTTATTGAAAATTCTATATGCTTTACTCCTATTTGAGTATCCCAAAAAGATACCCTTATTAGATCTAGGATCAAATTTGTCTAAATTATCTTTTGTGTTTAGAATAAAACACTTGCAACCAAATGTCTTAAAGTAAGAGACTTTAGGAATTTTATTAAAAAATAACTCATAACAAGTCTTCTTTAGTTTAGGTCTTAGAAGAATTCTATTTAAAACATAACAAGCTGTAGCAACAGCTTCAGCCCAAAAATGCTTTGGTAGATCGCTTTCAACAAGCATAGTACGTGCGCATTCTTGCAAAGTCCTATTTTTCCTTTCAACCACTCCATTTTGTGGTGAAGCTCTAGGAAATGCAAATGAATGTGTTATACCATTCTTGTTGCAATATTCTGTAAATGTTTCATTTTCAAATTCTCCACCATGATCACTTCTAATAGTGACTATGGTTAGAGATCTTTGATTTTGAACACGTTTACAAAAATGTGCAAACTCTTCAAAAGCATCATTTTTATGTTTTAAAAAGAATGTCCAAGTGAATCTTGAAAAATCATCTACTAAAACAAACACATATCTACTTTTATTTAAAGAAGCAACTCTAGTAGGGCCAAATAAATCCATATGAATTAATTCAAGTGGCCTACTAGTAGAGATTACGTCTTTTGTTTTAAAAGTGGATTTGATTTGTTTTCCTAGTTGACATGCATCACATAACTTATCCTTTTTAAAGGATAGTTTTGGCAGTCCTTTAACTAGGTTATATTTAGATAATTTTGAGAGATTTTTCATGTTCACATGTCCAAATCTTCTATGCCATAACCAAGATTCATTGTTAGAGGCTATTAAACAAAAATCATTTGAAAAATCAATTGCATTCAAACACAATTCATAAATATTATTTTTACGAAAGCCTTGAAAAACAACATTTTGCATAGTAGAATCATAAATTAAGCATGCATCTTTTTCAAAAACTATTTTATATCCTTTATCACACAATTGACTAATGCTTAAGAGATTATGCTTTAAACCATTAACCAATAGCACATTTTCTATAATAGGGTTAGATATTTTACCGACCATGCCAATACCGATGACTTTGCCTTTGTTGTTATCTCCAAAGGTGACGGTTCCTCCATCTATACTTTGAATGGTGGATAGTAGGTTGGCATGCCCTGTCATGTGTTTTGAACATCCGCTGTCTAATATCCAGCGTTCTTTCTTGGGTACCTATAAAAAATTTAAGGTAAATATGGTACCCTTTTTATTGGGTCCAAAGCACATTAGTTTGGGGGAAACCAAACCCATGAAGAGTTTGATCTTCCTCCATAAGCAGGATTATAATAGGTAGAATTACACACATTTAACATATATGAGTGAATATAAGCAATTCTATCATTCTGATTTAGACTGATTGGAACCCATACTAGTTTGTTCTGTCCAGTCGACTTACCAGTGTTGTTCAGTTGACTGTTGGTGTACATCAGTCGACTGGTAGATACAGTAGGTCAACTTATAGGAGGTTTTGATCTCATGGAATAAGATCCACTTTCTCTGGACAGACGACTGGTGGTATGGTTCAGTCGACTTACCCGAATGTTAGTTTTGCTTTTATCACTGAAATTAACAACCTTTGGTTTTGCAAAGAAATCATACAACTTGTGTGTAACACTAGAAATAGATGCTGATTTATTCTTACTAGTGTTTAAAACAGGAGATTCTTTTACAGAAGGTTTTTTAAAACCAAGTCCAAATTTTTGACTAGATGTAACTTGATGATGAAGCATATAATTTAAATTCTCTTTGCCCTTATTAAACTTAGATACGTTCTTTGAAATCTCTTCATAATTCTTTTTGAGAGTTTCAAGATCAGTATCTAAACTTGCAATGCGAGAATTTAAGGATTTTACTTCCTTATCAAGGTTAAGATTTTCTTGATTAAGTGTTTGATTCACTTTCTCAAGATTCTTAACTCTAATTTTTTCTTTCTTTAACTCTTGGAATATTTCATTAAAAGCATCAAGAAGATCTTCGGAATCATAATCATTACTTACATGTTCTTGTGCCGCCATAAAACACACATTTGCCACTTCGTTATTTTCATCCATTTCTTCTTCGGAAGATGAATCACTATCATCCCATGTAGCTTGATAGGCCTTTTTGTTCTTGGCAAATTTGTTCTTTGGATATTTGTCCTTCTTGAAGTTGGATGATTTTCCCTTGTTCTTTGCATTTTCTAAGGGACAATCCTTTTTCATGTGACCTATTTTATTGCACCTGAAACATGTAGGAGGGTCATTAGAATCTTTAACTTTAGAATGAAACTTACCCTTCTTTAAGAACTTCTTGAATTTCCGAGTGAACATTGCTATTTCTTCTTCATCTTCTTCCTCATCTTCTGAGTCAGTCATGGCTTTAAAAGCCAATGATTTCTTCTTTGCTTGGTGTGATTCAGTATCTTTCTTTCGATCTTCAAGTTGAACCTCATATGCCATGAGATTACCAACAAGATTCTCGAGAGTAAGTGTTGACAAATCATTCGCCTCCTCTATTGCTGTGGTTTTCTTCTCCCATTCTGGAGTGAGTGCACGTAGGACTTTTCTGACCATCTCTGCTTGGGTATAAGTCTTTCCAAGCGCCACAAGAGAGTTTGTGATGTCTGTGAATCTTGTAATCATCTCAGACACAGTCTCATTGTCCTTCATTCTGAACATTTCAAACCTGTGGACAAGAACAGAAATTTTAGACTCTTTTACTTTATTCGTTCCTTCATGTGTTACCTCGAGTGTATGCCAAATTTGATGTGCGGTTGTAGCATTGGATACACGGTTGAATTCTTCCTTCGTCAGTGCACAGAATAAAGCATTCATTGCTTTGGCATTGTTCATAGTCTGATTCTTTTGATCATCATTCCATTGTGCATATGGAATGGTAGGGGCAGTGTATTCCGTCTCTGTCATTTGCCATATCTCGTAGTTGATTGATTGAAGATAGATTCGCATTCGACACTTCCAATAAATGTAGTTCGTTCCATCAAATAGTGGTGGCCGTTGTGTAGATTGGCCTTCATGGTACTGATTTGTATTTGAAATAGTTGCCATAGCCTGTAACCTTGCTCTGATACCAAGTGTTGGATCCTGTAGGCGAAGCAACAAACACTAGAGGGGGGGGTGAATAGTGTTTATCAAAAATAAATTGCGGAATAAATAATTTCTCTCGGCACAGTCGACTTAGTGGTGAACCAGTCGACTGTTATAGCCAAAATAAAAGAAATTTAAACTCTCGATGCAGTCGACTTATAGATAAGGCAGGCGACTGATGAAACAAGGAGAACAACTAATACAAGACTTGATCAGTCGACTGATACGAAGCTGAGTCAACTGGCCAGACAAGTTTTGCAAAACTTAAACAAGCAAAAGTAAATGCAAACACAAAACAATCAATCACAGAGTACACAAGATATATCCTGGTTCGGTCCTCCCGACCTACATCCAGTCCCCAAGCAACCCACTTGAGATTTCCACTATTCTTGAAAAATTACAAGAATACCCTACGGCGTTACGACAACAACCTTGTCTAACCCGTAGTCCTTTCTCTCAACCAGAGAAAGCAACCCACTCTACTACCAAGAGTGAAAAGACACCGACTCTACAACCAAGAGTCAACAACCACTCTCCAACCGAGAGCAAAAAGTACAAGAAGAATTTTTACAATCAATCTATAGCCTTATTGGTGTATGTGTTGATGCACGAGGCTAAATCATAAGGTTGACTTCTATACTCAGTTCAGAGCGAATTCAATGCTATACTGGACTGAATGTAGAGAACCAAAGTGTATGAACTTTGAAAGCTTTGTTTCTCACAGAAAATCTCTTAAAATGTTTCTCACAAGAATGCTCAGGTGTATAAAATAATCAAGTTGTTCTTTTCAGTGAGATATGAAACTCTATATAAGGAGTTTTGATCTCCTGAACGTTGGAAAAACAGTTACACAACTGTCAACCAACGGATCAGAACTTTTGAGTTTGAAAAAATTTTGATTTTGAAAATCAGAAAACGGTCAAAAGCTCTCGAACAGTCGACTGGGTTGCCATATGAGTCGACTGATCAGAGTTTGAATAATTTTAAACAATTTTGTACTTATCAGTCGATTGGCAAAAGCTTAAGACGACTGGTACTTAAAAGTTAAAATTTTTCAAACTGTTTTGACTTATTTTTGGGGGTTTTAAGAGACACACATTATGAAATTTTGAGTATGTGTGTGTGTGTGTGTTGACAAGGCTTTACATCAGACTAAGACTCAACAAGAAATAAAATACAATGTTTACAAGACAGAATAATATAACACATTTGAGCTTGAAGTCTTGAGTCTTGAGTCTTGAATTGAATCTTGATCCTTGTCTCTTCATCTGTATCTTTTTGAGCTTGTTTATCTGTTCAGCTAGAATTGTCTTTAGTCTCTGCACTGCAATGTTAGCTGTATAATATAGACACATGTTGCACTGTGTTGTGATCATCAAAATCAAGAATCAACACTCAGCAGCAAGAGGAGTTCACCCAATTAAAAGAGTACCTCACCAATCCTCCTCTCCTCAGCAAGCCCAATCCAGGTGAGCCCCTCTGGATTTATCTCTTGACCTCGGAAAATGTGCTCAGTGTTGTTCTCGTTCGAGATGAGGACAGGGTCTAAAAGCCATTGTACTATGTGAGCAAGGTTCTGCTCGCAGCCGAGACCGGATACTCAAAAATGAAAAAGGTGGCATACGCCCTGGTCATGGCCGCGTGAAAGCTCCGCCTCTATTTCCAAGAGCATTCAATTCAGGTCCTCACGGACCAGCCTCTGAAGGCCGTACTCTACAAACCTGAGAGCTCCGGCCAACTGGTGAAATGAATGATCGAGTTCAGTCAATACGACATCGGCTATCAGCTAAGAATGGCCATCAAGGGATAGGCCCTTGCCGAGTTCATCACGGAATGCATCATCTCCAAGCAACCCGAAAGTGGGGAGGCCGACCAAACGTGGAAAGTTTATGTCGACGGCTCTTCCTGCGAAGTGGGGAGCGGGGCAGGCATCATCCTGTGCGGACCTGAGAATTTCCTTCTTCAATACTGTCTCCGCCTCAACTTTCCAGCCTCCAACAATGAGGTCGAATATGAGGCCATGATTGTCGGGCACACCCTGGCACATCAGGCAGGCGCCCGACAGATCAAGGCCTTCAGTGACTCTCAGCTCGTGGTCAATCAGATCACCGGAAAGTACGAGGCCCACAACGATCGGATGATCCAGTACTTGGCCGTGGTCCAGCGGCTCTTGGCATTCTTTGACGAGTCTGCAGTCTGAAGGATCCCTAGTGAGCAGAACGCCCAGGTTGACGCCCTGTCCAAGTTAGCCTCCTCGTCCTTCGAAGGTCTCGATCGCATCGTTCTGATCGAAGTGCCCCTGAAGCCAAGCATCGACGGTCCCGAGACCCTCTGCATAGAAGACGGAGCTCAGCCTGACGATTGGAGCATTCCCATCAGAAAGTTTCTAATCAGTGCTCCTCAAAGATCGAACCGAGGCAAGGCGGATCAGGGTCTGTTCAGAGAGGTTCGCCATGATCAGCGAGACCCTCTTCAAGCGGTCGTATACCACGATGGACGGAAGCCCCTACCTCTGCTACTTAACCCCCGACGAAGCAAGGTATGCTCTCAAAGAGCTCCATGAAGGAATTGGCGGGTGCCATATAGGAAGCCGATCGCTGGCACGAAAGGCTCTGAATCATGGGTACTAGTGGCCCACGAAGTTGCAAGATGCTCTGGCCCTGGTCAAAAAGTGTGGCCTTTGTCAAAGGTTCTCCTCGGTGAAAAGAGCTCCGCAAGCAAACCTCTGCTCCCTGGCCAGTCCTACCCTCATTTCTATGTGGGGGATGGATCTGGTAGGCCCATTTCCGAAGGAAACGGGCCAAAGAAAGTTTCTTATAGTGACAATCGACTACTTCACAAAGTGGATTGAGGCCAAGCCCCTGGCCACGATCACCGAGCAGCAGACCGAATAATTTTTCTGGAAACACATCTTCTGCCAATTTGGAATTCCACATGTACTCGTCATAGATAATGGGACTCACTTCGCGGATAAGAATTTCCGAAAGTTCTGTGAGGATCTCGGGATCCAATAGTGCTTCTCCCTGGTATGCCATCTGCAGTCGAGCCGTCAGGCCGAAAATGCGAACCGCCAAATCCTTGATGGTCTCAAGAAATGACTTGATAACTCTTCTAAGGGGTTATAGGTCGACAAGCTACCGAGCGTTCTCTGGACCCACCGAACGACAAAAAGAATCCCCATGGGAGAGTCGCCATTCAATCTGACATACGGCATGGAGGCCGTAATTTCCCTGGAGATCGGGCTACCTTTGCCCCGAATCATGGCCTTCGATGAAGCAAGCAATTCGGTGCAGCTACGATCTGGACCTATTAGACGAGGTTAGGAAAAAATCTACCATCTGGAGGAACACCTACCAGCAGAGGATCAAAAGATTATACAACAAAAAGGTGCGTCCCACCGACATCAAGCTAGGGGACCTCGTCCTCCGGAAGCTGGCGGTATCTAACCCCGGCCAAAAGAGGAAACTGGCCCCAAACTGGGAAGGCCCGTACAAGGTATCTGAGGTTGTACGTCCGGGCATGTACCGCCTCACCGACCCAGAGGACAAGGCTGTCAAAAGGCCCTGGAACGCGGAGCACCTCATCAAATTCCTCGAAGGGGGGATTAGCCTCTGCAGATGCCCCCATGTGAATTATAAAAAATGTAATCGGCATATTGTGCCTTATTTTGTAAAGTCAAAGTATGTTGTAAATATGCCAGCTTTATTAAAACAAGCTTCCGCTTCTTTTTAGCTTTCTTAAAAAATGTCTTGGGTTCGGCGTTCGGAAGAAACCGCGAGCCACAAAAAGCTTCCCTTACAAGCTTGGGGCTCGACGTTCAGAAGAAACTGCAAGCCAGAAAAGCTTCCCTTACAATCTTGGGGCTTGGCGTTCGGAAGAAACCGCGAGCCACAAAAAGCTTCCCTTACAAGCTTAGAGCTCGGCGTTCGGACGGCACCGCGGGCAGCAGAAAGTTATCTCCAAGGTATGGGGACTCGGCATTGACCTCGAGCGTGGCCTGGGCTTGTTCAAGTCCAGCAGCCTATGCACTCGGTGATGAACACCAGCTACACCCGTGCTATCTACCCGAGAACAGGTGTGGGGGCTTGGCATCGACCTCGAGCAAGGCATTGGCTTTTTTCAAAGCCATGCGACCTTTACGCTCGGCGACGACCTTCAGCTACGCCCATAACCAGCTTCTCTAGGTATGAGGGCTCGGCATCGACCTCGAGCAAGGCTTGCGCTTGTTCAAGTCCAGTAGCCTATGCGCTCGGCGATGACCGTCAGCTACACCCGTGCTTTCTACTCGAGAACAGGTGTGGGGGCTCGGCATCGACTTTGAGCAAGGCCTTAGCTTTTTTCAAAGCCACCCGACCTTTACGCTCGGCGAAGACCTTCAGCTACGCCCATAATCATCTTCTCTAGGTATGGGGACTCGGCATTGACCTCGAGCATGGTCTGGGCTTTTTCAAGCCCCGTAGACTGTGCGCTCGGTGATGACCTCCAACTACATCCATACTATCTACTAAGGAGTGCACTTGAGGGCTCGGTGTCGACCTCGAGCAAGGCCTTGACTTTTTCAAGCCATGCCCTTTACGCTCGACGACGACCCTCAACCACGCCCGTTCCAAAAAATTTCATTAAAGATTTAGGGTGCTTGCCTTCGGCAAATGCCCCGAGCCCCGGAACGTTGGTTGACCTACCTCTCACTCGCAAACAACTCAGGGTTTACGGCTTTCAGAGCCAAAACCCCGACTTGTTCGAGGGCGGCAGGGGACCACCGACCCAGGAATCTCGCCGAGCCTCCGGACCGATTGGTTGACCAACCACTCACCCGCGAGCAACTCAGGATTTACGGCCCTCAGAGCCAAAACCCCGAATTGTTCGAGGGTGACAGGTGAGCCACCAACCCGGAACTCTCAGCCAAAAATTCGACTCATGGGCACCCGCCTTCGACAGGCACCCGAATCTCACTTCCAGGGCTGACCTGCCTCTCACCCGCTAACAGGTCAGGGTATACGACCCCCAGAGTCGATACCCCCAATTGTCAGCGGGTGGCAGGCAAGACACCGTTAAGGAGAGTTTTTTTGCTGATGGAGAAACAATGAGGAGATGGGGGTTATATAGCCCCCTGAGTTGCGCATTTATTACATCGGGAAGTCCAAACGGCGGAAGATGAAACGTCGCCATTAATGTTTATCGGAAGGCGAAACGTCACTCATTGGGTGTTACCTGCAAGAAATTATGGTTCGGCTCCCGAGCAAGCCGTAGACCGACCGACCCTTCTGCCTTAGCGGCTACCTCCAGCAAGGCCAGGCTCGATAATGACCTGGAGCTACACTCCTGCCCTCCTCACTCAACAAATCGTCAAAGAAAAGAGGTCAAAGTTTTTATTACTCATAGAGCGCCAGAAACGGCCACACAATACAATGAAAAGTTTACAAATTGCTCATCACTCGGCTTAAAATTCAAACTCGGTGCTTCCCACGGGATCCTTCACGCGCTCGGCCGGCCCGACTAGCGAGGGCACCCCGACAACGGAGCTTTTCGTATCAGCAGGCTGGGCCTCCTCCAAGAAAAAGGTCAGAGAAGGTCCCAACATGGAATTGCTCGCCTCCTCGACCAGACCGGCGCCTAGCAGGAGCTTCAGCCTACGGATCTCCAACTCTTTCTCTACAACGGCCTCACGAAGAAAAGGCTCCGAAGCCGATCGCCCACTCGAGGCAACCGAGATCGACCAGTTCGTCTCAACTGCCCACCAGTCCCGGTCGTCTATGGCATTCTTCAGATGAGTGACCTCCAGGCTGAGCTCTCTAGACTTGTTCATAAAGTAATTCACGGTGGCCTCTCGATCCCGAGCCTGCTTACGTTGGTGAGCCAGAACATTCTCCATGGCCCCTAGCCCAGCTCGGACCCAGGAGACCTCGGTAGAACCAAGGTCGGCGTCGAGGGCCTCATGTGTCTATCAAAAATATGGGAAAAACAACAGGTCACCAAAAAAAAAGTCCGCAAGTCATGGAGCATCGGCCAAAAAATTCTTCGTTTATAAATTCAAAATTTTCTTGATACAAAAAGCGGTGGCTAGTCCGCGTTCGGCAATTACAAAAACAGAAGAGTAAAAAGCCCTAAACTATTTTTGAGGGGGGGACGGCACCTCTTCGTCATCCTAGTCGCCCCCAATCTCATCCTGGCGAGGGTCGCCCATCTCCTCGCCACCGGGTGTTGGCGGATGCTCGGGCTGCCAGTTATAGTGGAGGTGGTCAACCTTCTTGTCTGGTAGATCAACTGGAAATGCTCCTTCACCTTGGCATAGGCCTCGTTCTGTGCCAGGATCAGGGTATCCGCCATGGTGATCTCTGCCTCCTCCATGGCCTTCTATGCCTTCTCAGCTTCTGCCCGGGCCTTCGCCTTGACGTGCACCAGCTCCTCCTTATGATGATTGGCTATCGAGGCTAGCTGAGCCTCGTGGACCGCCTCCATGCTCCTAGCTTCCTTCACTTCGGCCGTCAGCTTGGTCACCTCACAGAAGTACTTCTCCGCATTCCTCCTCTCGATGAGGACCTCCTTCTCCAAGCACTTCTGAAAGTACTGCCCGTGAAGCATCGTCTGTCCGAGGGAGAAAAAGTTAGAAGAAATCCTAGAGCCTAAACTCAAAGCAAAATTTCGAACACTTACCGAGATCTGCACCTGAGACCAGCTCATGAAGGCCATCTCGGACGTCTGCGTCGCCAGAGCCATTCGATCTCGCTCTATGGTGATATTCCTGACCACCTCTATGGCCACTGGACCCTCAAGCAGGGAATCCCCTACGAGAACCCCCCCAATCCAGGGCATGTATCCTCAGGCCCTGCTTCCCCACCATCTGCTCGGCGCTGGGCCGAGGTGGGGGGAGCCTCTGCTCCGGGACCTCGGAGGCCCTTCTGCTACCGGAGCTTCCCCCCGCTTCCTTCGACGCCCTCAACGTGTGGTGTTACTTCTTCGCCTTCTTCGCGGGCGGCTCTGCTGTCTCCGAGGCCAGCCCTTTGCTGGAGCCTGCACCCTGGGCAGCCCTCTTTTCCTGCTCCGCCTTCTTTTCCTGATATGCCCTCCTCTTGGCAGCTCTGGCCAACAAGGTCTATCTGTTATCAAGCTGCTTGGCCGTCATCTCTACAAAAGGGAAGCAAAGAAGTAAATGTTAACACGAAGGCAGAAAGATAGACAAATTCAGAACAAAAACATACTAGGACCGGCTGGGCTCAGTCCGGCTCAGGCCAGGTGCATCTCCGTCACTCGAGGCCACTCTATATTGTGCCCTCCAACGATCTTCTCCACCTTCGCCCATTCTTTCTCTGACAACTCACCGCGCTTCAGAGTCTTATGGTTGGCTTACTGAAGTTCCAGGAGGATAGAATCTTCCATGGCTTCTCGCTCCGGACTATGAAGTACTTCTCCTTCCATCCTTTGATGGAGTCCGGATGGTCGTGCATCACTTTCTTGTGAGGTCGCGTCGAAAGATAGAAGATTCCCTCCGCGTCACCCAGTGAGCTCATCCCCAAGATAGAGCAGAAGTATGTAAGCCTCGGCTTGATCCCCTTCTCCTGACACTTTAAGATGAAGTAGATCAAGTGTTTCCACGAATTGGGGTCGTACTGCATCGGACTCAACTTCGCCCAATTCAAAACCCTCTTAATGAAGGGGTGCAATGGTAGCCTAAGCCCCGAGATGAAGGCATCCTCGGGAAACACATAGTAGCCCGGCGCAAAATCTATGGTCAGACGTATCCCAGGGTTCGGAATCAAAAGTTCGAACTCCTTCGGGATAAGTAGGCCGCCCTCAGGATGTGCAGGTAGTCCACCCTCAAGATGCACTGGATGCTATCCATCCTGATCACCCGACTCTCGCCCCCCGCAGGAAGGGGAGTGGAGCGAGGCCCTCAACATCATCAGGATACATCCTGATCGACCTGGGATTTCTAAAAGTTACGGGGGCAGACTCAAACCCCGGTCCAGGGCCATATTTATCTGGCGTAAGGGGGCTATCCAGAAGAGGCTTCCTCTCCGGAGAAGGGGTTGATAATGGTGGCAGAGGCGGGAGATCACCCTCGCCCTCGGCTGCCCCTCCTGTAGTACCTTCCTCCGCGTCTCCCTGGCTATCATCTCCCCCGGCCCCCTGATCGGGCTCCCCCTGGTCCACCTCGGGGTCTTCCTCCTTGTCCTCCTCGCCCTCAACACCCCCCTCTCCCTTGGGATCCTCCTCTTCCTCCTTGTCCTCCTCGTCCTCAACACCCCCCTTTCTCTCGGGGTCCTCATCTTCCTCCTCGTCCTCATCCTCCTCCACAGGCTCCTTCCCTGGCCTACGGGATCTCAGAGGCTGTACAACAAAAACTACCTCATCCCCACCATCCAACCCTGGATCTGACTGAACCTCCTCATTGATTCCATAATCACCCAGGGACCAAGATGTCGAAGGTGCCTCAGCTTCCTTCTCGGAACGGCCTGACGAGCTTACCTCGGAGCCAGATTGAGCGCACGACATTACGATCAGAAATACTAACCTGAAAATATCGCGCAATGGGAAGATCACCGGAGAAAGGTCGTCGACAGTAATAAGAGAAAATCCCTGTTTTGAAGATTAAAATATGCAAGTGCGGAAATGAAGGAGAGAGGGAGGGGGGAGATTTATAACAGAAGAAGAGACTCCTCGAATTTTGCAAAAAGATCTAACCGTTGGATCTTGATCATGAAGATCCAATGGCCACTAGGATCTGAGTCGCTTCGATTCTTACGCATGTGACGTCAGTATGGGGCAAAAAATTACCTCTTTACCTTCAGCACTCTCAGCCAATACAATGTCTCGGAATGCGTGGCTAGTTGCTCGTGAGCTACCCCAAGCTTTTCCAACAAGTCAGGAGGCTCGACGCTCGGATGGTACGGCGAGCCCCAAATTTCTCCTCTATTTAGCAGGAGGTTCGGCGTTCGGATGGTACCGCGAGCCCCAAATTTTTCCTCTATTCAGCAGGAGGCTCGACGCTCGGATGGTACCGTGAGCCCCAAATTTTTCTCCTTGTTTTTTCCAACAAGGGAGGGGGCTCGTCTTCCGACCCTCGATGCTCGGCAAACCGAGCTCCTCCTCTTCAGAGCTCCCCTTGTTTTTCCAACAAGGGAGGGGGCTTGTCTCCTGACCCTCGACGCTCGGCAAACCGAGCTCCTCCTCTTCAGAGCTCCCCTTGCTTTTTCAACAAGGAAGGGGGCTCGTCTCCCAACCCTCTACGCTCGGCAAACTGAGCTCGTGGTCGACGCTCGGATGGTACCGCGAGCCCCAAAATTCTCCTCTATTCAGCAGGAGGCTCGGCGTTCAGATGGTACCGCGAGCCCCAAATTTCTCCTCTATTCAACAAGAGGCTCAGCGTTCGGATGATACTGCGAGCCCCAAATTTCTCCTCTATTCAGCAGGAGGTTCAACGCTTGGATGGTACCGCGAGCCCTAAATTTCACCCCTTGTTTTTCCAACAAGGGAGGGGGCTCGTCTCCCGACCCTCGATGCTCGTCAAACTGAGCTCCTCCTCTTCAGAGCTCGCTTTGCTTTTCCAACCAGTGAGGGGGCTCGGCTGCCAACCCTCTACGCTCAGCAAACCGAGCTCATGGTCGACACTCGGATGGTACCGCGAGCCCCAAATTTCTTCCCTTGCTTTTCCAACAAGGGAGGGGGCTCGTCTCCCGACCCTCGACGCTTGTCAAACTGAGCTCCTCCTTTTCAGAGCTCCCCTTGCTTTTCCAACCAGTGAGGGGACTCATCTGCCGACCCTCTACGCTCGGCAAACCGAGCTCGTGGTCGACACTCGGATGGTACCTTGAGCCCCAAATTTCTCCTCTATTCAGCAGGAGACTCGGCGTTCGGATGCTACCGCGAGCCCCAAATTTCTCCTCTATTCAGCAGGAGGGTCGGCGCTCAGATGGTACCGCGAGCCCCAAATTTCTCCCCTTGCTTTTCCAACTAGGGAGGAGGCTCGTCTTTCGACCCTCGACACTCGGCAAACCGAGCTCGTGATCGACACTCAGATGGTACCACGAGCCCCAAATTTCTCCTCTATTCAGTGGGAGCCTCGACGCTCGGATGGTACTTCAAGCCCCAAATTTCTTCACTTGTTTTTCCTACAAGGGAGGGGGCTCGTCTCCCGACCCTCGATGCTCGTCAAACCGAGCTCCTCCTCTTCAGAGCTCCCCTTGCTTTTCCAACCAGTGAGGGGGGTCGTCTGCCGACCCTCTACGCTCGGCAAACCGAGCTCGTGGTCGACACTTGGATGGTACCGCGAGCCCCAAATTTCTCCTCTATTCAGCAGGAGGCTCGATGCTCGGATGGTACCGCGAGCCCCAAATTTCTCCCCTTGATTTTCCAACAAGGGAGAGGGCTCGTCTCCTGACCCTCGACACTCGTCAAACTGAGCTCCTCCTCTTCAGAGCTCCCTTTGCTTTTCCAACCAGTGAGGGGGCTCGTCGTTCGGCAAACCGAGCTCGTGGTCGACACTCGGATGGTACCGTGAGCCCCAAATTTTTCCTCTATTCAGCAGGAGGCTTGCCGTTCAGATGGTACCGCAAGCCCCAAATTTCTCTTCTATTTAGCAGGAGGCTCGGCGCTCGGATGGTACCACGGATCCCAAATTTCTCCCCTTGCTTTTCAACAAGGGAGGGGGCTTGTCTCCCGACCCTCGACACTCGGCAAACCGAGCTCGTGGTCGACACTCGGATGGTACCGCGAGCCCCAAATTTCTCCCCTTGCTTTTCCAATAAGGGAGGGGGCTCATCTTCTGACCCTCGATGCTCGTCCAACCGAGCTCCTCCTCTTCAGAGCTCCCTTTGCTTTTCCAACCAGCGAGAGGGCTCGTCTGCCGACCCTCTACGCTCGGCAAACCGAGCTCGTGGTCGACACTCAGATGTCACCGCGAGCCCCAAATTATCCCCCAACCGGGGAGGGGGCTCGTCTACCGACCCTCGACGCTCAGCAAGAAGTCCCCCTACTCCACAGATCTCGGCGTCCCCTTGCTTTTCCAACAAGTGAGGGGCTCGCCTATCGACCCTCGATGCTCGGCAAACTGAGTCCCTCCTCTTCAGAAATCCCCTCGCTTTTCTAACAAGTGAGGGGCTCGCCTACCGACTCTCGACGCTAGGAAAACTGAGCTCCTCCTCCTTGACACCCGACACCCCTCGCGAATCCAAGAGGGGATCCCCTTCATCCTGCCCCACTGACCTCTTCGGGAAGATACAGATCCCGTTCTTCGCCGTACACACCACTCCGCTCTTCCTACAGAGGCAAAAGAAAAACCAGTCCTACACGACCGGATTACCCAGCCCTGCAGGAGTGGGGGGCTCCTAATATGGGTCAGATGACGTGGCCCCTCCCGGGCCACAGGTACCCCTCAGAAACCGTTCACCCCTGATCATCAGGTCTGCTAGGTCAGCCCTAAGCCTCCTGGGCTTCTACCACATCAGGCCCACGGGCAATCGGGTCCGGATCTGGCCCCAAATGGGTCCAGACCAGCTTGGCACTGCCTATAAATACTAGGCCCTCTCCTCCTTCAAAAGGTAATCAATCTCTCCCCTCTAAAAAATCCTAGTTACTGTTACTCTTTAGTGACTAACTAGACCGTCGGAGGGCCTGCCACTAGGATCATCCTCGATGTTCCTAGGCCGAGTGCAGGTACATGAGACCTTCGGATACGAGCTTCCAGATCCGAGCCGAGCCTCCAGATCCGAGTCGAGCATCCGACCTCCGCCTCACTCCCCCCTACTCCCGAGCCATTCCCTCAGCTGAGGGTCGGGAGTACCATCCTGTACCGAAGTTTCCACTAAATTACAAATTGAGAGAACTCACACCTGGTGCAGCCACCCCCCAAAAACAAACCGCATCAGTTATGATACTTTAGATTTTTAAAAATTAGAGATGTTTAGCTTTATGAATTATATTTTTAATTTCAATAAGAATAATCTATATAATAGAACACAAAGAAAGCTATCAATTGGCTCACATTCAATTCCCTCCAAAATTAAAGGCCCAGATCTAACCTCATAAAACACATTTTTCCCCCAAAACTCAAATTCAAATCCCCCAAAACAACTCATTTATTTCTCTCTCTCTCTCTCTCTCTCTCTCTCTCTCTCTCTCTCTCTATCTATATATATATATATATATATATATATATGGAAACATGGACTTTTATTTACAACTAATTATTATCATACTATTCAAACTTCAGCTTATATAATTGTTGATTTACTGTTTACAAGACTTTTCATATGATGCATCGTTCTCAAGACGTCCCGTAGGCACGTAACCACGGGCAAATCTAGTATATACTATACATTACTACAAGCATTTAGTTGTTATTTTATGTAGATTAGGTTATTATAGGATTATCTTATATCTGAATGTTACAAGGCGATTATAGGCGGTCATTTTCTTACTTATGTTATTTTTAGAAAGTTTTCCTACTTCCCTGCTTACTTTGAAAGGGAAAAAATGTATTATCGTTTATAATTTGTTTATCTTCTTTTGTGGGGTTAGTTAGCTTATGCTATTATTTCTTGAAATTTCTGAATATAACATAATTATACTCTTCCTTCACTTTTTAATTATGATTTTCTTTACATAGATTCCCCACTTCGTCATGTATGTAGAACATTTAGTCCCGTGCAAAGCGCAGAGAACCTACTAGTTAAAACTTCTAATTAAACAAGAGTAGCATTGGAATAAATACCAAATACCCTAACCCGGTATTGGACCGGAACTGACCCGGTCTATACGGGATCGGATCTGGGTCTTAAAATTGAACATGTTGTACTTCTGGGTCCGGGTCCGCTCAAAAGAGATCCAACCCAGATTTGTACCCGTCCCCATTAAAAAAGCATGTACTCTTTATGTAACTCTATGTACTGATAACTAAATTCTATATATACGTACATTAAGAGAGAGAGAGAATGAGAGAGAGAGGGAGAGAGAGAGAAGTTTAACCAATGTACTCTTTAGCTCTTATGTATATATACTAGGTTTACACGTGGACACGTGCCTACGGCACGTCTTCTGAATGATGCAATATATGAAATACACTGTAAATAGTAAAATATATGCAATCCTATTTGGCTAACAAATCACATAGGTCAACATTTATATGCAATACCATCTGGTTAGTGACTACACTATAAGTTATAAAAAATAATTAGAATGTCGTAAAATAATTACATACTAAAACAATTAGGGATGGTTTGGTTGGTTGTAAAAAAAACGAAGAGAGGGCAAAACACTGTACCGAAAGCAATTCCTTGGATTTGATTTTTTAGAAGTAGCTTTGGTTGAATATAGGTTTACTGTAGCAATAATTAAATGTTAGCTTTGTTTTGGTTGAAGTAATACTGTTGCAAAAGTAATTTAAAATATTTTTTTATTTTTTTATTTTACATGAGATTAATCAAAAATTAGGAATTAATTAATTTTATTTAAGCTTAATTTCTAATGTTTTGAATGAGTTAATTAAGCTTAGTTAGATTGAAACTAATTAACTTTTAATCCCTAAATTTTAATTAATTAAGAAAAGACTAATCAAACCACAACAATTAAAGTTTTTCTTAATTAAGATTAGTGTGATTTTAATTAGACTTTTCTTAATTAATTCAAAGTAGGGACTAAAAGTTAATTAATTCAAAACGCAAACAAATATCAACTACTTCACACAACATAAAGCATAGATCTGAACGTAGCTACTGTAGCTATAGTAATGGGCGAGAAAATATCTTTTGTGTGCATAAATCTGGACCGTTGATTTTCTTCCAATTGAAGGAGAGCCACTTGATAGCTTTCTTTTGAATTGCCTTGTATTTTATTATATATAGATATAAAGCTTGTAGTGTTTAGCCATGCCATAACTTTTTTACTTTAGATTCCTATTTATTAATAGGGCTGCAATCGAGCCGAGCCGAATACCTTCAGGCTCAAGCTCAATTTTGAGCTCGAGCTCGGCTCGAGCTCAGTTCGAGCCGAGCTTTGACCGTATTCGAGCCGAATAGCTCGCGAGCTTAGCCTAAAATAAAAAAAAAAAAAAAAAAAGTAAAGCTCGAGCTCGGCTCATTTACGAAACGAGCTCGGTTTTGAGCTCGAGCTCGGTTCGAGCCGAGCTTTGACCGAGCTCGAGCCGAATACCTCGCGAATAGCTCGATTCGTTTGCAGCCCTATTTATTAATAAATGGTGATTGCTTTATGATGAATGTGCTTCGCTCTAGGTTTAGTTGCTTCTGCTGTCTAGAAATTAATTTCATGTTTATAACTTCGTTTGGTTCTACAACGAAACTTAATTCCATATACAGAAACTTAATTAATTTCATGTCTAGAAACTAATTATTATTTTTCAAACTTAGATCCGAACCAGACTCGAGAGAATAAAAAAATGGATCCGATCCGGACCCAAACTTGGTTCTCATGGTACGGGATCCGGGTCCAATTTTGAATTCATAGTAGGCTGAATCCTGTTCGGATCCGGGTAGAGAAGGACTATATAGAGGACTATCTCTACTACTATAATGGGAGAAGGCCTCAGTGTAATATGTCCATATCCCAGCCCGTGCAACGCACGTGCTGATAGATTTTTTTTGTTTGCCCTTTTCATTTTCCTCCACCTCACAATTTTTCCCACGTGCTAAGCACGTGTATTATACTAGTATCTGATAGTGCTAAACAAGATGTTGAAAAAAATTTCCTTCATTAACTTAAATGACACTGCAGTTTTTTATTCCCGTCACTATCACGTCATCTTCTTTTCAGTATCGCTAAAGTATACAAGTGGAGTACCTCATTCTCGTAACTCTTTCCAGAACAACTACACTTTAATCAGGGAGCATTAAGCATAGTCCCCAGTTGATAGGGGACCATTCTCATTCCCAATCCTGTTGGAGCATGTGCAGCCGTTGGAAACTCAAATTTAGATCTTTGACAGATAGAAATAGAAAATTTTTGAAATTGACTGCAGTTGTTTAAAATAAAAAAAAATGAAATTTGATTAAGATTGTTAATTAAATGTTAATTTTACTATAATTTTATCTTAATTAAATGTATATTAAATCCTAACATGGATCCATAATTTGTTTTATAGGTCTAAATCTATAGATTTTATTCACAAAAATTTTGAAGGAGATCATCTCATGTTCAAGTAGGGATGGCAAACGGGCCGGGTTGACCCGCAACCCGCCCGCATAACCCGGCCCGTGAGTAACTGGTTCGGGTTCGGGTCTAACCCGCTAATGTAAAAGGGTTGACCAGGGTCTTCAAAAAAAGCAAATTAAACCCGTTGAACCCAGCCCGATAACTCTAACTACAGTGGCAGACCTGCAAGCGAACCCGCGGTTGCGAACCGTTCGACCCGCGCGGGTCGACCGTTCGACCCGCGCGTCCAACGGGCCTAACCCTAATCGAGAGCACTTACGCTCTTTTAAGCGTTGTTTTTTGTTTTTTCTTGGTTTTTTCTTCTTTTTTTGGTTTTTTTTGGTTTTTTCCCTATAAATACCTCTAAAATCCAAACTAAAATTTCACACCTTACTCTCTTACTCTCTCTACTATTATTACTCAATTCATTTCAATTTTTGTGAACAATTGAATAAAGAAGGTAGCAACATATAAACGATCAAACGACAAATTTCGATCGTAACGAATTCAACATTCAACTACGTCTTCAAGTCTTCAACTCTTCCAAGTGATCAAACAAAGAAGCTCTCTTCAAGTCTTCAATTGCGGACTTCTACTTCTACTTCTACATTTATTTTCACTCTCATTTTATATACGATTATCCGCGAAGTACGGTATCAAAATTTCACAACTCTCTTATTGTCTTGATATTTTTTTGTAGTTATAATTTTTTTTTATCGTATTTGTTTGCTGGGTTTTTTTATCTTCTCTCTCACAACCCTCTTATTGTTTTCTAGATTTTTTTTTGTAACTTATCTCGCCTACATTGTATTTAATTTTTTCACATACACTACTATATCAACATGTCTAGATCACGAGTTAGCGGTCGTAGCCAAAGTGGAACAGATTCCACCGGCACTTCTCATAGGCCTCTAATTTTCCCACAAAATGAGCCCGCCGAAGAGTACCCTAATCCTATGGCCCAACACATTGGTACACATGATGAGTTTGTAGGAGACATAGACATAGAAGAAGAACCACAAGAACAAGCAACCGAAACAACACAACCGGTTAGTGGTAGGAAAACTAGAGAGAGAAAGTAGTGATTGGTACAAATTTTATGATTATATTCCGGACAAAAATAATCCGAGTGTAGGTATAAAAGTTTGTAAAATATGTTCGAAGCCATTCAAATGGAAGAGGGGTGAGGGGACAGGTACAATTAGACGAAACATCCAAAATGTGCACAAAGAACTACTTGTAAACCTACCCAACCAACAAAAAATCCACCCTAGGACCGGTGTAGTTGATAGCCATTCTTATGATCCCGAACTTGTTCATCGAAAAATGGCCCGACTAGTAATCAAGGAAGAGTTACCATTTTTCTATCCCGAGAGTAGGGACTTAGAAAATTTTAATCAAACTGCCTTAAACTCCCATTTTAAAAGAATCCCTAGGAATACTTGCAAATCTGATTGTTTTAAAATGTACAATGAAATGAGAGAAGCTTTGATTGCCATTTTATGGAGTTTAACATGTAGAGTTTCTTTAACTTCCGATTGTTGGACGGGTTGCAACAATATTCCAATGATGAGAATAACCTGTCTTTGGATCGACAGTGATTGGATTCTTCGAAAAATGATCATATCACTTGTCGCGTTGCCCTATCCCCATAGTGGTAATGAAATTGCAAATAGTATTTAGAAATTTGTTATATGTTTTTCATATTCGTGATAAAATAATGTGTATAAGTTTTGATAATGCATCTAACAACAATGCATCAATTAGTATATTAAAAACCGCATTAAACCCTCCATCTGACAATATTTTTCATGTTAGATGTGCATGTCATATTTTAAATTTATGTGTTCAAGATGCATTAAAAATAGCCGAACCATATATAGTTAACATTAGAAATTGTGTACATTTTATTGCATTAAGTGGCACCATATTCCAAGAATGGAAAGCTTGGTGTAGGCTTTAAAATGTACATTTTAGAAAATTTTCAAAGGATGTTAAATACCGATGAAACTCTACTTTTTATTTGCTACAAGTTGTTACTGAATATAAAGCATGTATAAATAATTTTTGTATTGCAAAAAATATGCCAAATTTTGAAATGACTCCCCAACATTGGTTTTATGCCGAATCTGTGTTGAAATTTTTAGAACCTTTTAAAACCGCAACTTTCAAATTTTCAAAATCTTATGAATCTACTTTTAGTAGCATTTTTATTTCATTAGTTACTATGATGTAAACTTTCAAACAAATGATCGATGATGTTTTTATTGGTCATATTGTGAAACCTGCATACACCAAAATTTTGAAGTATTTTAATCCTCCTCCTATGTTGTACTGTGTTGCTACTGTGATGGATCCTCGTATTAAATTAGAAGATACGAAGAGTTTGATTGAAATATTTTTTACTTTACTTGGGAAAGATGAATGTGAAATTGATTGCGGAACATTTTTAGTTAAATTTGAATCGACATTAAATAACTTGTGTGATTATTATGATAGTAGTTTTGCATCTAGTAGTACAATTTCTTTAGTTAGTTCTTTTTCTGATACTTCTAAAGGTAAGGATAAGAGTAAATTAGATGATGGCACATTTAATTTACTTGCACAAAGTCAATCAAAAAAATCTAGGACTAATCAACCAAATGAATTACATTGGTATAATCAACAAGATTCTGAATCTTTTACTTCTTCACAAGATATTTTACAATGGTAGAAAGACCATGAACACACTTGTAGTATTCTTAAAGATATGTATAAAGATTTACTAACTCTTTCTGTCTCTACAGTTGCTTCAGAAAGTGCATTTTCTACAAGTGGTAGGGTTCTAACCGATTACAAGAATTACTTGAAGCCCCAATCGTTAGATTTGCTCGTCTGCACGGAAGACTAGCCAAAGATAGGACTCAAGGAAAAGCGTTCGACACGTCTACATGTGGGAGCAACTCGCCGGAAGAAGAAGAAGAAGAATAACAACAATAGCAACCAAAATGAAGAATTGAAGACTAACAACAACAACAACAAATCGAAGACCAGCAAATTGAAGACAATTGTAAATGTATAAAAAATTGTATAAAATCTTTGTTTGATATTAAAAATTAGGATAATTGAAGGAAATTAAAATTGTATCTAAGAAATTTGTTATTGTATAAAACAAATTTGTAGAAAATCTTTATTTCTTATTACAAGTTGTAAAATATGTATAAGTTGAAATCATATTAATAATATATATAAAAAATTGGCAATTTCACTCTTTAATTCTTATTATTACTATTATTACATTTTTTTATTATTATTAAAATTACATTTTTTTGTTTAAGTAAAAGAAAAAAGAAAAAAAAAACTTTAGACGGGCCCAACCTGCGACCCGACCCGATCCGGGTTGGACCCGAAAGGGTTCCCAGGTTGGGCGGATCGTATATTTGTGCTAACGACCCGGCCCGGTTACCTCTATGACCCGACCTAAACCCGCCCTAGTTAGGTTCCAACCCGAATGGGTTCGACTTGAACCAGCCCGTCAGACCCGTTTGCCAAACCTCAGTCCAAGCTCCTTTCTTTTTTTAAATTAAAAATATTTTTTCTGATGGAAAATCATATCCTGTCCGATAGATTTTTAAAAAAGGGACGAAAGATCATGTAACGTCTGAGAGGAGAAATTTTAGAACAGACGAAAGATCATGTTCGAATTTCCAAATTTGGCCAAAAGCTATATCGTCTCCCAAATTTGGCTAGAAACTGTTCACCACGCTTTCAAAATATGGATAAATGGCCAACGACTGCAACTGATTTTTGGCTAAATTTTTCAAAATTTAGAAATTTGGCCAACGACTACATATGCTCTTAGGGTCGCACCGGTCGGGTTTGACACAAACCCCCTCGAACCCAAACATGGGTGAGTTTAATAAAGTCCATTGAATAACATATTCAACAAAAACCTCGAAAACCCAAACCGACATCCAAACCCGAACTTTACATTACATATATATATATATATATATATATATATATATATATAGAGATAGAGAGAGAGAGAGAGAGAGAGAGAGAGAGAGATGTTCAGTTGTGCACTAGGCCTCCGTGTGCACTTGTGTGCACTTCGTATCGACGATCTGAACCGTTCACATTGATCTATACGTCTAAATTAGTCTAAACATGTAAAATCAAATTATTTAAAATTTATTTGCTTGTCCATCATGTGAATATAAAAAACAACGATTTTCAGCCATACAATTTTGTAACACTTCAACGGATGGGCAAATGAATTTCAAATGATTTAATTTTACATATTTAGACTAATTTAGATGTGTAGAACAATGTGAAAAGTTCAAATCATTGATACGAAGGCGGGAAGGCCGAGTGCACACTAGTACACACAGAGGGGCCTAGTACACAACGGAACATTACTCTCTCTCTCTCTCTCTCTCTCTCTCTCTCTCTCTATATATATATATATATATATATATATATATATTAGAGCATCAGTAGTCGTTTTGTTAAAAAAATGGGTATAAGGAAAATATAGAAATAGCGAATAGGGGGTAGTGTTGCAATCGTGAATACTTATAAAGGGTTTTTTTGGAACAAACGAAACATGATATACCGTGTGAAGATTTGTGGAAGAAAGAGAAAAAAAAAATTGAAGGACAACAGATCATCTGCCGTCTGATCAATTTTTTAAAAAATTAAAAAAAAATTGTGAAAGACACGAGATCATCTCCCGTCCGACAAATAATTTTATTTTATTTTATTTTATTTTTCTCAAACTGCAGATCATTTTCCGTCTACACATTATTATTATTTTTATATTATTATTATTTTTCAAACAGGAAGATCATATGCCGCCCGACTATAAAACAGTAAATCATCTTCTGATTTCTAAAATATGGATAAAGCCATTTTCTCTGCCAAATATGGCCGTCTTCTGTTCATTCAAAATCCAAAAAATGAGTATATAGACGATGACTACAGTAGGGTTTTCTTTTCAAAATATCCATTTTTTGAATATATAGCCAACGACTATGGATGCTCTTAGAGCATCCACAGTCGTTTTTCTCATTTCTTATAAAATGGCAGCTACAGTAATAGCAATTGGATGCGTATCGTGCAGTCGTGCTTTGCTATATTTTTCTCATTTGGATTAGAGACGGGATATGATATCCCGTCCCTATTTTTTTAATTTTAAAATGGCGGGATGGGGAATCATTCCCCGTCTCTCATCCTTTCAAATAAACTAAAAAAAGTTAATTACTTATTATAACTATTAAACTATATTAATTAACTAAATTAAATAATATAATAATAACTAAACTATATTAATTAACCATCTAATCCTAATTATTACCTAAACCTACCTAATAATAGCATTGTGTGGTACGGGGATACATTCCCCGTCCGGGGAATCATTCCCCGACCCAGCCTATATTGACTTTTTTTTTCTTCTCATCGGCCAATCAGGGCCGTTCGTTTATTAAAAAAAAAAAAATTGTGTGGGACGGGGTTTGATACCCCGGACGGGGTATCATTCCCCGTCTGAGGTGTAATATCCCGGACGGATATTAACTCATAGATATTACTATTTTATTATTATTTTATTATTATCTTATTTTAATTCCAAAATCAGATTATTTTGGTGATTTTCGCCGGGTTGCCCACAAACAGTGCCTACGCGCATCTATCGGTCAGTGCGCATTCCGAAGCGCATCAAATTGATAGCGCGACTCTCCGAAGTAATAATAAAATTTATTTTACTATTATTTTCTAAATTAAACTATTTTATGGGAGTTTTAGGAGGATTTTTATAAGAAATTTTTGTATACACATACATGTACACATACATACAATTGTATGGTACTTAGTATATTATACCTAGTATGTAGTATGTACTTTAGGACTATATACTTATTCTTGTCATGGCTACTTAATTAGAAGGTTAGGGTTGATTAAGAGGGTTAAAAGAAGGTTTGTATGCATAAGAGAAGAACTAAAAGACTTCTAGAAACCTTATCCCTCCACCTCACCACCCTACACCATACCCCTCCCCCCCCCCCCCCCCCCTAGAGCATGGCCGGCCACCCCCTTGGGGTTATTTTGTGCCAATATGGTACACTTACCACCTTCTAGTCTCTCCTATAAATCCCTCCTCATTCTCCTCCTTCTCTCATTTTAGAAAACAAAAGAAAGAAAGAAAGGAAAAGAAAGAGAGAACAAAAAAATTAACTTGAGAGTTTTGTTTTGTAGGTTGATAGAAGAGTTCTAAAAAGCTAGGGGAAGGAGAAGGATTAGCAAGCAAGTCCTTCCAAATAGAAAAAATAAGGTGGGGGTTTCTTCATGCTTCTTGTTTGTTTGTTTGTTTGTTTGTTGTTTGACTTCTCCTTCTACCTTCTTGTTTTGTTTGATTTTTTTTGGGTTTTTCTTGTGAATAAGTATGTTGTATGTGGTGGTAAATAAAAGAAAGAAAGTAATAATATATAAAGATCACACCTTTAAATTTGTAGTGTTGTTTATGTTGTTATTGGACTAAAATTCACATATGGCATATGAACATTGAACATACAACCATTGTTGGTTGTAGGACTTAGTATACATAAGCATATGAGTATTTTACAACCATTGTTGGTTGTAGGACTTTGATTGAACATTGGACTAATAATAAAAAGCATATGTTCTAATAAAAAAAAGATCTTTTCTTTTACTAATCACTAGTTGTAGATTAAAAAGATCTTTCTTTCTTTACTAAACACTAGTTGTAGATTAAAAAGATCTTCTCTTTTTATTAACCACTAGTTGTAGATTAAAAAGATCCTTTCTTTTATTGAACACTAGTTGTAGCTATTAAAAAGATCTTTATTTTAATCACTAGTTGTAGAAATATTAAAAAGATCTTTCTCTTTTAATCACTAGTTGTAGAAATAATAAAAAGAGATATTTTTTCTTTCATATTTACTAGTTGTAGAATAAAATAAAATAAAAAATGATCTTTTCTTTATCACTAGTAATAATAAAGACTAGTAAGCAACTAAGTAGTAGTATACTAAAATATAAAGTAGTAATAGTATGATTGATTAATAAGGTAGTAGTAGTATGGTTGATTAAATAAAGTAGTGATGGTATGTTGTAGTAGTAACTATAGATGTTTTATGTCCATAAAGTAGTAGGTTGTATGTTGTGTTCTTAATTAAAATGAAGTAGTAGTAGTAAGTTGTATGTTGTGTTCTTAATTAAAATGAAGTAGTAGTAGTAAGTTGTATGTTGTGTTCTTAATTAAAATGAAGTAGTAGTAGTAAGTTGTATGTTGTGTTCTTGATAAGAATGAAGTAGTAATAGTATGGTAGTAGTAGTATGGTTGGTTAAATAAAGTAGTAGTAGTAGTAAGTTGTATGTTGTGTTCTTGATAAGAATGAAGTAGTAGTAGTAGTAAAATGTTGTAGGATTGCTTCTAAAAATATTTAGAAGCAATATTCATGCTTCAAATGTTGTAGGATTACTTCTAAAAATATCCTACCATGTTTTCATGCTTAACTAGTTGTAGGATGCTTTCTAAAAATATCCTACTATGTTTTCATGCTTAGTTAATTGTAGGATTGCTTCTATAATTATCCTATCATGTTTAGAATATTGTAGGATTATTTCTATAAATATTCTATCATGTTTAGAATGTTGTAGGACTTTTTCTAAAAATATCCTACCATGTTTTCATGCTTAACTAGTTGTAGGATGCTTTCTAAAAATATCCTACTATGTTTTCATGCTTAGTTAATTGTAGGATTGCTTCTATAATTATCCTATCATGTTTAGAATATTGTAGTATTATTTCTATAAATATCCTATCATGTTTAGAATGTTGTAGGACTTTTTCTAAAAATATCCTACCATGTTTCATGCTTAATTAGTTGAAGGATTATTTCTATAAATATCCTATCATGTTTAGAATGTTGTAGGACTTTTTCTAAAAATATCCTACCATGTTTCATGCTTAATTAGTTGTAGGATTATTTCTATAAATATCCTATCATGTTTAGAATATTGTAGGATTGTTTCTAAAAAATATCCTACCATGCTTTATGTTTAGAATGTTGTAGGATTGTTTCTAAGAGTTCCTACTATGCTTAGATTATTCTATTTATGCTTAGAATGTTGTAGGAATCAATCTAAGAGTTCCTACCATGCTTGGATTAATGACATTATGCTTAGGATGTGGTAGGATCCATAATAAAATTACTTACCATGCTAGTTTAATTGTAGGTATGTAATATACCATGCTAGTTAATTGTAGGTATGTAATATACCATGCTAGTTAATTGTAGGTATGTGATATACCATGTTAAGTTAAATGGTAGGTAAGTGATATACCATGCTAGTTTTATCTATGCCATGCTAGCTTAATTACAAGTAAGTTGCATACCATGCTAGTTTAATTATGTAATATACCATGCTAGTTAATTGTAGGTATGTGATATACCATGTTAAGTTAAATGGTAGGTAAGTGATATACCATACTAGTTTTATCTATGCCATGCTAGCTTAATTACAAGTAAGTTGCATACCATGCTAGTTTAATTATGTGATATACCATGCTAGTTTAAATTGTAGGTATGTGATATACCATGACTAGTTTAATTGTAAGTATGTGATATACCATGTTAGTTCAATTATAGATATGCCATGCTAGCTTAATTACAAGTAAGTTGTATGCCATGCTAGCTTAATGATAATTAAGTTGTATGCCGTGCTAGTTTAGATGAATACTCATGTGTACATGATACCCATGCTTAGATAAGTGGTTGTTCATGCTATGTTAAGTAGATGATCATGATTCATGCTAAGTAAGTAGGTATTATGCTAATTATTGATCATGTTAAGTTAATGACATCCATACTATGATATTCATGCTTAGAGTAAAGGAACTACCCATGGTTAGTTGTAGTGACCTTATGTTGTGTTCTATACCATGCTAAAAGTTCAAATACTTGCTTAAAATATTGTAGGAGTAGTGTTAGAACTACCTACTATGCCTTGGAATGTTGCTTGTTCATACTAATTGGGTTGTGGTGATTAGTCATGATAAGTAGTAAGCTTCCATGATCAATTTGTAACTTACGTTTGACTATAGTGGACTTTATGTCTAGGTCGTAAGTGATTTTCATGCTTGAGCTCGATGTAAGCATAAGCATTAATCACATTCATACATAGGAGTATCATGGTGGTTATGTTATATGATTAGATTGTCGTAGGAATATGCTTGCAATTGTGTGCCGTACTTAAGGCGCTATAGGTCGAAGTAGTAAGATCGGGAAGACCTCTAGTATTAGTTAGTTGATAAAGGCCGTTTTGTCGCCTTCGGTTCTTCCTTAGTAGAATACCGATCATACACTACTAGTATATTCTTTTGTTGCTTCTAATAATAGAAGATTAAGTTTGTTAGTAAGCACGTTTGGTTGCTTTTAAGATTGATTGCCTGTATGGTTGTTTGCACATGGTTGTGCTCGTACGTGGCTCGACTGGCCCGTACGTAGCCGTGGGTCTCATACGTAGCTTAGTTGGCTCGTATGTAAGTTGTTGTCTCGTACGCGGTCCGACCGGCCCGTACGTAGCTGTCGGTCTCATACGCAGCTTATTTGGCTGGTATGTGCGTGGTTATCTCCTACGAGGCCCGCCTGGCTCGTAGGTAGTTATTATTTCATACGTAGCTTAATTGGCTCGTATGTGGTTGTCACTCGTGTATAGCTTGTTAGCTAGTACACAGTTCGTTGTGCTCGTCTAGGGTGAGGTTACCACCCTAAGGGCTATCGACCGTCAAGACATATGATTTCTACCCTAAGGAACTGTGGAGGAGTCACTCCTTATGTACCGTCGAATCTTAACCAGGGTAGGTTAATCGAGGACCGGAGTATAGACAGAATCCAAGTCTAGGGTAGCGGCATGCGTGTATATTCGCACGGCCAAAGTCTTGGATCGATGAGCCACGTACCGGATCCTGAGGGATTCTGGTAAGTCTAGGTTGAGCAGCCTAGTAGAGTTGTCTTGCGAAGCCTAATTTAAGGCCTAGCATGTTGTGTTATAATATCGTCACCCCTAGGATTGTTCGAGTCAGGGACATCATTAGGATAGTGACTTACAAGGATCAGTTTATTTAAACCCTTTTGCCGGGAGAGAGGAGTCAGTGGTAGGGGGCCCCTTACAATAACTCGTCTCTTGAGGCAGATCATAGGTGGTGGATTGGGTTGTACCTTCCCGTCAAAGGGATACGTACGGTGCCGTCTCACAAGTTGAGGACACGGGTTGCGTATCTCGCTCTGTTAATTCCTGAAATACCGTGGCTGGGGTGCCACAGGATGCATGGTGCAGTCCTGCGCTTGCTAGACCCCAGAGGGTGCCACAGGGTAGGCTTCGTCCTGTCCTGCGCTTGCGAAACCCTATAGTTTGATTTTGGAACGATGCCCGATATACTGGGATCGAGTAAGGTCCGGCGTGCCAGGTAGTAGTGGAAAACGGAGACACCATAAGCAGACTGCATGGGGAGGGACTTGACCCCTTCTGCAACCTCACAGAGTCATGGAGTATTGTCAGGAACAGGTTGTGTACAATTAGAAGTTCATAACGCGGGTTCAATCCCTATATATGGAGAAACGGCTTGAGATGGAGTCGCATGTAGTATGGGCTGCGTGTTGCTTTCGGAGACTTGCTGATATTAGAATAGGAAGCATCCTAGTTCTATTACAATACCGCATTAGAGTCTAGTCTTAGCACTCACGAACACTTAAACTACACAAACACCATTGTTATATTTGTATATTGTTTGGGAGATTCGCTGCTATATGATCAGCCTTTAAGCGTCAGTGAATACTGACGTCCCCACTTCTATAGGTACTGGATCGCCGAAGTACAAAGGCGAAATTTAGGAGGACTCAAGACAAGAAAAGTAAGGAGTCAGTGTTATGTTTAGTTCCGCTGCAGTATATGTATCGATTATGTATTAGTTGAGAAATACTCTGATGTAAGAGGTTGAAGGTTGTAATACTTAGAAATGTAAAGGTGATATTGTAACTCTATTGTAAGGTATTACAGTTGTACACTATTCAGACTTGTAACACTTTGTGTATTGAATACAAAGTTTTAAATTCTCCTGTTTTTCTGTGTATTGTGACTAATTGAAGAAAATGTCTTGGCTCGTATCACGGTTTCCCAGTGTCGAAAATCGGGGCGCTACCCCGTCACGGTTTCCCATTAAAAAAAAAATATTCGTTAATGGTAGAGACGGGGTATCATACCCCGTCCGGGGTATGTATCCCCGACCGACCTAATTTTTTACAAAAAAAAATTTGAAAATTACTGAGACGGGATATGATCGTCCGTCTGAATCGAATAAAAAATAATTAAATCGAAGAGACGGGGTATCATACCCCGTCCTTTATATTTTGAGAAAGTTCATTTCGTTTCTCATATTTGAGAAATGAGAATAGGAGGTTTGCCAAAAAATGGGAAAATGAGAAACGATTGCAGCGCTCGTTTGCTATTCGTTTGCTATAAAATGGAAAAATGAGATATATAGCAAACGACTGTGGATGATGCTAGACATTAATTCTCGGTAGTCCAACTAATCTGATAGAAGGTTTAAAATTCTCATTTCTCATCATATAGTATCAGTCCTTGACCTAAAACAAAAACCTGTCCAAAGTAACCCGAAATGCAGCATGTCCAGGTCAGTTTTGGGTTTGGAAAACGCTTTCAGCTGAATTTCAATTTTTTTATTTTTTTTTTTAATTTTTAATTTTTTTTTTTTTTTGTTTGTTTGTGAGGAAATGAATTTCAACTGTTATAAACTCATCAGACCGGACTGGACCGGACCGGTACAAGCCCCCAATATAATACTCCATATGGATTGGGAAAAAGAAAACTGTCAACAGCTGGATGGGATAATTAAAAGCGGAGTGAATGCAGACACACAAGCATCGACGCATCTGACGCGGTGGTCAGACACAGACTAGTCACCAAACCAGGGGGGAAAGAAAAAAAGGCTACTTACATTACCTCTCTATTATTTATATTTATATACACCACTTCACTTTGCTCAACTCCAACTATAAACAAAATCCATCCATTTTGTTGCAAAAGAAAAACAAGTTGGAACAATCTGCTTCCGGACCAGAATGGGTTATCCGGCTTATGCCACATTAGGCTCCCCAGAGCCCATCCTCCTCCCCCCACCTCCCCAATTCACCACCTCCCGCCGCAAACGTCGTCGTTACATCCTCATCACCTCCCTCTCCCTCATCTTCCTCATCGTCTCCGCCGTCTCAATCACCTTCCTAGTCAAAACCAAGCCCCCCACCACTACACGAACCCCATCCATCAACAACAAACCCCGTACACAGGCCATTTCAAGAACCTGCAGCCTCACTCGCTACCCGGACCTCTGCATCAACTCCCTCGCCAACTTCCCCGGCGCAGACACAGCTGGGGAGCGTGACCTCGTCCACATTTCCCTCAACATGACCTTACAGCGCGTCAGCCGTGCGCTATATGGCGCGTCGGCTATTGCTGGTGTGTCCATGGACACTATGGCGAGGTCTGCTTACGACGACTGCATGGAGCTTTTGGGAGATTCAATGGACCAGCTGTCTCATTCGTTGATGGTTGTATCGCCCGGGGGGGCCCAGCAGCAGCAGCAGCAGCAGCAGCCCAAGTTTAAAGGTGCGAGCGATGAGGATGTGTTGACCTGGCTGAGTGCCGCGCTGACCAATCAGGATACCTGTTCTGATGGGCTTAATGGTGTTGGAAACCATTATGTGCGGGAACAGATGGATAGCTATGTTAAAAATTTGTCGGCGCTTGTCAGTAATACCTTAGCTATCTTTGCTGTTACGAGTAGGAATAAGGATTTTTCCGGGATTCCCATTCAGAACAAGAGAAGGAAGCTATTGTCGCTGACAAAGATTGATCATGTTTTTCCGAAATGGGTGAAGAAGAGCGATCGGAGATTGCTTCAAGCACCGGCAAGTGGGATTCAGGCAGATATGGTGGTGTCTAAGGATGGCAACGGAACGTATCAGAAAATTGGGGATGCGATCAAGGATTTGCCGGAGTATAGCACCAAGCGAATTATTATCTATGTCAAAGCAGGCAAGTACTATGAGAACATAAAAGTTGGGAGGAAAATCACTAATGTTATGTTCATCGGCGACGGGAAGACCAACACCATCGTCTCTGCTGGGCGCAGCGTTTTCGACAACTACACAACATTTCACACTGCAACTTTTGGTAAGGGGTCAGTCAATCACTAGCTAATTTTGTCAGATTCATGAATCTGGGTGCATGCATGTACCGTTGCTGATTTTTAGCTAGATTGCTAATTAAATAGTGTGAATGATTTGTTTTTTTTTTGTTTTTTTTTTCCTGCAGCATCTACAGGAGCTGGATTTATAATGAGAGACATGACAATCGAGAACTGGGCCGGACCGGAAAAGCACCAGGCAGTGGCGCTACGCGTAGGCGCAGATCGTGCAGTGGTGTATCGATGTAACATAATAGGCTACCAGGACACTCTGTACGTCCACTCTCAAAGACAATTCTTTCGAGAGTGTGATGTGTACGGTACAGTCGATTTCATCTTTGGTAATGCCGCTGTTGTTATCCAAAACTGTAGTCTATGGGCACGAAAGCCCTTACCAATGCAGAAAAACACAATCACTGCCCAAAACCGAAAAGACCCAAATCAGAACACGGGGATCTCAATTCACGATAGCAGAATTGTGCCTACACCAGATCTTGAAGCAGCCAAATCGTCCTACTCAACTTATCTAGGTCGTCCGTGGAAGCTATATTCGCGTGCAGTGTACATGATGTCGTACATGGGTGATCACATAGATCCATCTGGGTGGCTCCCGTGGAACGATACTTTTGCACTGGATACATTGTACTATGGTGAGTACATGAATTTCGGGCCAGGGGCAGCCGTCGGAAAGAGGGTGACATGGCCGGGATATAGAGTGATTACAGTCCCGGAAGAAGCTAGTAAGTTTACCGTGGCGCAGTTTATTTATGGCTCATCTTGGTTGCCATCCACTGGTGTCGCATTCTTAGCTGGTTTATCAGTCTAGTTAGTTAACCATCTTTTCTCGCCTTTTCTTCTCCTTATATTTTTCTTTCCATTTGCTTTTAACTTATTATTCTGTGGGATATAGTATCATTTATATAATTTTATGTATAGGTTGGTTCTCATTTATGTGTATTGTGTAGGGGTTTAGATTAATTTTCAAGAATTGAATAATTGCATGTTGTTGCTACTGTGGAGGAATATTGAATGCTAATTGTACATTTCATTTCCGGGCATGACTGTCCTGTATGCCCAGTTCTAATTTGTCATTTTACGCTTAACTCAGAATATAAGTAATGTGACTTTTTTTTATATTCAAATATAGTAATTTTTTCCCCAAAATGATCCTTTCTATGAAAGTTTTTCCCTAACCGACCTTTTTTTTTATTATTCCCTAAACGCCCCCCACTCGCTTTTGGAAAAAGTGAGTGTGGTATAATCCCTCACGCTTTTTCAAAAAGCGAGTCTTAGGGTTCAGAAAATTAGAAACCTAAGACTCGCTTTTTGAAAAACCGTGGGTGATTATGCCACACTCGCTTTTTCAAAAAGCGAGTCTTGGCATTTTTTGCCCAGCAACACTCGCTTTTTGAAAAAGCGGGGGGAATTATCCCACACTCGCTTTTTCAAAAAGTGAGTGTCGTTTGGGACTTAAACCCCCACCCCCAAACAGATCTGGCTATTCCTCTCTTCTTTCTCTTCCTCTTCTAACTCCGAAACCCTAACCCATCTCTCATCTCAAATTCGTCAAAGTACCCTCGTAATTTGTCGAATAACCCATAAAATTGCTTTGGACACCTTAAACCCATCTTCCGATAGAGGTTTAAATTTTGGAATTTGGGTATACTGAAGAGGAAAGCAACTTCAACTATTTGACCCAAATAATCTTGTGAATGTATGATGTTTATTGCCCTATTATTTTGTTAATTTCATTAGGTTTTCTTTATGGGTAGATAATAACTAGCTTATTGGTATAAATTAACGTAGGTATGGATTTAGAGATTCCTATTTGGTTTTACTTTGGTGGTGAAATAATTCGTGATCCAAAGATTGGTTGTTGTTATAGCGTGTTGGATCCGAAAATAGTTTGGGTACCCCGTACCATTACATTTGAAGAAGTAGTTGAGAAAATATATGAAATTACTAATTGGGATAGGAATCAATGGAATGTGAAAATTTTAGCTCGATACGCAGCAGGAAGAGGAGATGATCATTATTTTATGACAGTGCCCGTATCTACTGATAATGCGCTGAAATCAATGATTGCTAGGACATTAGATCCCAATTGTGCTTGGTCTGCATTAGAGTTATATATTCAGCAAATTTAAATTTTGAATGCTCAGCCACATGATATTCCCAGTTCAAGCTTCATAAGGGTAGTACCTACACAGCAGATGAGGTCTAACCCCGCTCAATCTTCAGAACCAAATCCAGTATCCTCACAAGAGAACACCTTCACAAATTCAACAATCCCGGATTCTCTAAATGTTGAGCTGCCACGCCAACCTAGTCCGGTTTCTGACTCTGTTCCAAATGACAGTGTATTTGAACTCTTTCAAAATGCAGTCTGTAACAACAACTTATTAGACGATGATGAAGAAGACGAAGAAACAGACGATGAAGATGATGATAGAGGTGAAAATGATGACGGAGATGAAGATGATGATGATAGTGGTGCAAATTTAAATCCTACGAACAACAGTTCTAATGAAGTCAGAGCTACTTATAGCTACGCCAGTGTTGACGATCATGTTACCGAGGAGATGGCTCAAGGTGCTAGAGTACACCTAGTTCTACAAGAGTCGTCTGGTTCGTCCAATGTAGACGAATTGTACGTTGGCCAGGAGTTTATAAGTAAGCAGTCGATTCAACAGGCAGTGAAGTTGTATTCTATCAAAAAACATCGTGAATTCATAACTTTGAAATCTACACCGTCACTGTACACTGTTAAATGCAAAATGACACCTAGAAAACGTACCATTGAGGAGATCGTGCAAGGTCCCCCCGGAGTAAGTGATGGTGGCTGCCCTTGGAGATTACGAGCAATGGTTCCAAAAGGCGGGACGAATTTTGTGGTGAAGAAGATAGTTGGGCCTCACACTTGTACGAATCCAACATTGAATCAGGACCACCGTAAAATTGATTACAATCTTGTTTGTAATCTGATTGTTGATGTGGTGAAAAAGGATACCGGTTTAACACCGAGGTCAATTATTGGGATTGTTAAATTACAATATAATTATCAGATTTCGTATAAGAAAGCTTGGCTAGCAAAACAAAAGGCGATTGAGAGGTTGTATGGTACATTCGAAGAAGCATACACGAAGTTGCCTTTTCTACTCACAGCAATTCAAGCAGCAAATACAGGAACCATTGTTCACTGGGATAAATATGAGTCTAGTCCTAGCGAGGAAACATTCAAGGGTGTATTCTGGGCATTTGGTCCTTCAATTGAAGGTTTCAAGTCTTGCAGACCTGTTATCAGTGTTGACGGAACTCACTTGTACGGTAAGTACAAGGGTTGCTTGCTAATTGTTGTTTCCCCAGATGCGAATGATTGCTTATTTCCGTTTGCATTTGCATTGGTTGATGGAGAGAGTATAAATACGTGGACATGATTCATGACTTGCATCCGATATTACGTCACCGATCGCACTGAGTTGTGTGTTATTTCTGATCGTCATGCTGGTATAATGTCTGCTATGGACTTACAAAATAGAGCTTGGAACGAACCTAATGGATATCACCGTTATTGTATGCGTCATTTTGCTTCAAATTTCTTTAGTAAATTTGGTAGCAAGGTATTGCGGAAAAAGGCCAAAATTATAGCGTGTCAACGCCAACCCAAAAAATTCATGGCCAAACTTGCTAAACTTGAAAACATAAATGTGGAGGCGGCTAATTGGTTGAAAGAGAAGCCGGTTGAGAAATGGGCACTTTATGCAGATGAAGGTCGAAGGTGCGGGATAATGACTACGAACCTGTCAGAAGTGTTCAATTCAGTCTTGAAAGGCGTCCGTAGTTTGCCAGTTACTGTAATTGTTGAGACGATCTTCTTACGTCTGAACTCTTATTTTACTACTTGTCGACAGGAAGCCAGTAAACGGAAGGGACGATTTTTGCTCGAAGAGTACATGAACTGCTCGATAGTCGCCGTGAGAGAGCAAACGGACATGAGGTTTCAATGTTCCATCATCAACCGGGAGTGTTTTTCCGTGAGAACGGGTATACGCATGGTGAGTGGAGAAAGGAAGGGTGGGAACTTGCACACTGTGAATTTGGGAACGAAAACATGCACATGTATGAAATTTCATCTATACCATATCCCATGTTCTCATGTACTGGCAGCTTGTGCATATCGTGCAATCGATCACAAGCATCTCGTTGATAAATTTTACACCGTTACTTCATTAGCACAAACATACGCTCCACTGTTTCATCCTATTCTAGATCCAGCATATTGGCCTATTATTGATGGACCAAAACTCGTACCTGATGCTAGTTTGCGACGTAAAAGAAAGGGCATGCCTAGAACTACCAGAATCCGCAATGATATGGATGTGAGAGATAGGTCAAGTCGTGTACGGGGATGAAATGTTCAAAATATGGTTTGCAAGGACACAATAAGCGGCGATGCACTAATAGTAGAACTCAGAACAGTTAACTATTGTATGCTTGTTCTTTTTATTTTGGACTTTGTAATTGTATTAAATTATGAAGAAAGAGACGACAAAGTTTTATTTTGAAAATTCGTTTGCATCAATGTGTAATCTAGTGTGTTTGTTGCGTTAATTCGTTTGTATCAAAGTTTTATTATGAAGAAAGAGACTCAGAACATTTAACTAGTGTGTTTGCTGCTGTTGCCGCTAAATTTGGTGTGGGGGCAATCAGATAGAACTTGTGGATTCTTAGGGAAACTGAATAGTAAACCTGTGTACCTGTCCCGTCGGGCGTCGATCGTCGTTCCGACCGTGCACCTGCAAAAAGTGCGAGACACCGGGGTTGTTCTCGGCGACGCACCCTCCGACGCTCAAGTCAGTAATCTGGCAGACTATGAAAGAGCGCAAAAACTGGTGAAAGATTGATTACCTCTTAATGGAGATGGGTGAGGGGTATTTATAGGCGTCTTAGGGAACAGATTAGGCATGTAATTCCTGTGTATATAGGTAAGGAATGTAATCCCTAATCCCCAGTGAAAGGATAGATGTGAATCAGGGCCGTTGATCGATATTAATCAGAAACCCTAATTCTATCCCGCTGGACCGGGTTTTTTGCGGGTTGAAACCCGCACCCAGTTGTGGTGGATCCGTTCGCGGGTTACTGGATCTGCGGATAGGAGACCCAGCACCCGCTTCAGACCTGTTTTGTGGGTAAAATACTGTCTCACCCCTGAATCTCGGGATTCGTGCCCCATCTGGACGGCCTTGATTAAACCCCTATTTTTAGCCATATCACGAGCCCCCCACTCCCAAAGGCTGAGGTCATTCAGTCTTTGAGGAGTAGTTCGACTACTTTAGTGGCTAAGGGAGTTGTATCGAAGTCTGAATGGGCGTTTTTGGAATCCCGAAGTGGGTGGTGAGGTAATTTCTTTCTCCTTCTTGAAGCCATATGGTTTACCGAGTTTTTGTCTATTTTTTCAGGCTATTTATCTGATTTCGCGATGCGTCAGCTACTCGTTCGGGGGCTTTAGCTGCGCATTCTAGGGAATAATTATTCGTTCGGAGGCTTGGAAATATCCCCCGAATTTTTAATTATTTCCTGGAATTTTTAGCTAATTTTCCCGAATTTTTAGTAATTTTTCGCGATTTTTTTGATGAATAAAATGATTTAAATAAATAAAAACCGAATTTTTAATATCCATTTACGACGTGGCGTCATCAGAGCCCTTGATCTGGGCGGAGCGCGATTTTCGGTGAGATCAGATGGTCCCTGTTCCTCGGCACGCTTTTTTGCCGTATACGAGGTTCGGTACCTCGGTACTTCGGCTCGGCCTGGCATGCCGAGGACCAGTGCCTCGGCTCGATGGATCCGAGGTACGTGGCATCATCTGGGTCGTCCATCTCAGCGTGGATCCCCATAAAGCGCTATCTTGTCGTTTAGTGGACGTGGCCAAATCTGGGCCGTCCATCATCACGAGCACGCTTTTTCACAAGATCCAACGGCTGATATGGGTCGGAGCGATTTTTTGCCATATACGAGGGTCGGTACCCCGGTACCCCGGCTCGGAGGGTCTGTGCCCCGGTTCGGGGGGTCAGTGCCTCGGCTCGATGATTCCGAGGTACGTGGCATTATCTGGGTCGTCCATCTCAACGTGGATCCCCATAAAACGCTATCTTGTCGTTTAGTGAACGTGGCCAAATCTGGGCCGTCCATCATGACGAGCACGCTTTTTCACAAGATCCAACGGCTGATATGGGTCGGAGCGATTTTTTGCCATATACGAGGGTCGGTACCCCGGTATCTCGGCTCGGCGCATCAGGGCTGTTTGGCCGAGGTACTGAGTTGGGTGTTTTGGAGGAAGTACCTCTTGAGGGCTCCACTCCTCTGCGCCTAGTAGCTCGGTTGCTCGGCTGAGCTGTTCGGTAGCTCGGCTGGGCGAGCCGATGGCAGGCAGCAAGGAGGGACGCGTGGCTGGATCTGAGCGGTCCATCATGGCGCGCATCTCGAGGATGGGGTTCAGATCACGAGAAAATGCTATCTTGTCGTTTTGTGGGCGTGGCACGATCTGAACCGTCCATCAGATTCTGTCGCGAATTTTAAAGAGATCCGACGGTGACTTCGCCTCGGAGCGATTTTTTGCCATATACGAGGGTCGGTACCCCGGTATCTCGGCTCGGCGCATCAGGGCTGTTTGGCCGAGGTACTGAGTTGGGTGTTTTGGAGGAAGTACCTCTTGAGGGCTCCACTCCTCTGCGCCTAGTAGCTCGGTTGCTCGGCTGAGCTGTTCGGTAGCTCGGCTGGGCGAGGCGATGGCAGGCAGCAAGGAGGGACACGTGGCTGGATCTGAGCGGTCCATCATGGCGTGCATCTCGAGGATGGGGTTCAGATCACGAGAAAACGCTATCTTGTCGTTTTGTGGGCGTGGCACGATCTGAACCGTCCATCAGATTCTGTCGTGAATTTTAAAGAGATCCGACGGTGACTTCGCCTCGGAGCAATTTTTTGCCATATACGAGGGTCGGTACCCCGGTATCTCGGCTTGGAGCATCAGGGCTGTTTGGCCGAGGTACTGAGTTGGGTGTTTTGGAGGAAGTACCTCTTGAGGGCTCCACTCCTCTGCGCCTAGTAGCTCGGTTGCTCGGCTGAGCTGTTCGGTAGCTCGGCTGGGCGAGCCGATGGCAGGCAGCAAGGAGGGACGCGGGCTGGATCTGAGCGGTCCATCATGGCGCGCATCTCGAGGATGGGGTTCAGATCACGAGAAAACGCTATCTTGTCGTTTTGTGGGCGTGGCACGATCTGAACCGTCCATCAGATTCTGTAGCGAATTTTAAAGAGATCCGACGGTGACTTCGCCTCGGAGCGATTTTTTGCCATATACGAGGGTCGGTACCCCGGTATCTCGGCTCGGAGCATCAGGGCTGTTTGGCCGAGGTACTGAGTTGGGTGTTTTGGAGGAAGTACCTCTTGAGGGCTCCACTCCTCTGTACCTAGTAGCTCGGTTGCTCGGCTGAGCTGTTCGGTAGCTCGGCTGGGCGAGCCGATGGCAGGCAGCAAGGAGGGACGCGTGGCTGGATCTGAGCGGTCCATCATGGCGCGCATCTCGAGGATGGGGTTCAGATCACGAGAAAACGCTATCTTGTCGTTTTGTGGGCGTGGCACGATCTGAACCGTCCATCAGATTCTGTCACGAATTTTAAAGAGATCCGACGGTGACTTCGCCTCGGAGCGATTTTTTGCCATATACGAGGGTCGGTACCCCGGTATCTCGGCTCGGAGCCGAGCTGTTTGTTTCAAAGGGGGGCAGAGGTTCGGTTGCCTAGCCGGGCTGTCCGATGGTTTTCTCGTAGGTGGCCGAGATGTTGACTTGGTATTTTGAAGAGTCTCTTGCTTTGAGTAATCTTCGTATCTTTTCCGCCTGTCGCTTTGGCTCCTTAGTGGGCTTTTTGCGTTTCCCAAGGAGGCCCAACTTGCTAGGGGTTAAAAGCTCTCACCCTTACTCTCAAGCTCATTTCTCACTTTTTACTCAAGTTTTTTACTTTCGATCTCTAAGTTCTCTGCTAGCGGCGATTTTCTCTCTAAGGCGTTGCCGTTAGCTGTCGCGTGGGCCAGGCGATTTCCGGCAAGAGCACTCCGACCGTGGACGTCACTTCAAAAGGTCAGTTCACTTAGTCTGAATAATTTTTCTAGAGATGTCTCGAGTGGACTCGGGGAGTGGGGCCTCGTCTTCGGGCGACGAGAGTGCCGAGGAGAGGAGGAGGTCGGAGATTAGGAGGAAGGGTAAGCAAGTTGCCGAACCGTCTGTAGTCGAGACGAAGAAGGAGAAGAAGAAGAGGAGGGTGGAGGCCCAATCCCCCATAGTGGAGGTGATTGTGGAGAATCCGAAGCAAGCACCCGAGATGGGACGGTATCCTTCCGTCCTGTCCGGTCATTCGGGGGTCAGGCAGTACCAGGGCGACTTGCTGGAGAAGGCGATCTATGGGAAGTCTAAGATCGTCGAAGAACCTAACCCGGCCCTTCCCACCGAAGTCGACGAGCTCATCACGCTGTTATCCGAGGAGGACCTACTCCGGGTTAGAAAGGCTTTCGCTATCCCTCCGGAGTACAAACTGATTCTCCCAGGTCCCGGGATACGAGCGAATTCCAAGCTGCCGTCGTCGGACATGTGCATGTTCGATGTCGACTCCTTGCATGCCGGGTTACGTTTCCCTCTGCACCCATTCATCCTCGAGATCCTCGGCTGGTATTGCCTCGCGCCGACCCAGTTCATGCCGAACACATGGCACCATGTGAACGCCTTTATGCTTCAGTGCTACCGAGCCGAGGTAGAGCCGGATCTCACGGTCTTCCGAGGGTTGTATCGAGTAAACCGGCAGCACAAGACGGAGTATCGATACTACTTGGAGCCGAGGAAGGGTGTTAAGATTATAGAAAACCCTGACTCGATTAAGGGTTGGAAGGAGAAGTATTTTATAGTAAGGGGCGAGGCGATTCGGCCCATTCCGACTCGTTGGAAGGTGGAGGTGCCGAATTTCGCGCGCGCCGACCCTGTTTTGTCTGAGGCCGAGGAAGAGGTGGCGAGGAAGATAATGGCCCTTCCGATACTGAGTTGGAGGGATTTGACGGAGGTGTTGTTTGGGTCCGGCCTAAGCCCCATCGACCCGAGTATGCTCCTGACATCTCGTTTTTCATTTTTCTTTTAAGTTTTTGGTTCGGCCTGCTAACTCGTCTCTTTTTTTTTGTGGCTCGTTGCAGAAGCAATGAAGATTGACTTCAACTCCATGATGGCCGACAGGTCTAAGTTGGCCGGGGGGAAAAAGAGGAAGAGGGCGGCCGCGACTGTCTCGTCGACTCCGCCACCTGCTGTCGCCTCGACCATCTCTCCGCCCCCTCCGGCCGTTGAGGCGCCCTCGGAAGTTGTCGTCGTTGAGGAGCCCCCGTCCTCTATGGTCCCTGGCGTGATCGAGGGGACCTTTGACGTGAACGCGGCGCTGTCGATCGAGGCACCACCGCTAACCAAGGCTGCCGAAAAGATTCTGACAGAGCAGCACAAGCAGCTGTTCGTGCCGAATTGGCGAGTGAAGAACCATGACGGGTTCCTCGGCAATTCGCAGATGTCAGTGCAGGTCGTCAAACATTTGGCGACCCCGAAGGATCGAGCCGCACTAAAGGCGGGGACGGTGGGTGACGACACCTACGAGGTGGCTCGGTCACTCGTCTCGGTAAGATTCTTGTTGCTAAGTTTCTTTTTGCTAAGTTTACTGCTCGGTTTGCTTAGTGCTCTCATTGTTGTCTTCGCAGGCCACTTGTCACTTCGGTCATCTCCTCAAGACGTTCGCCGAGCAGGAGAAGGAGCTGAGGGCCGCGAGTGACAAAGACCGGTCGGCGAAGGTGAGGGCGGTCAAGGAACTCGAGGCCGAGCAAAGGAGGGCAGAGGCCTTGGAGGTTCGGGTGGCCGACCTTGTCGCCGACCTGAAGAAGGTCAAGGAGACTCTAAAAGCGGAGTCTGCCAAGGCTGCCAAGGCCGCCGAGGAGCTGGATGCGGCGACGAAGGCCTTGGCCGAAGAGAAGGCGGAGAAAGGGGCCCTGGCGACGAAGATCCGGGCCGAAGTGGAGAGGGAGGTCGAGGACGAAGCGAAGAAGCACATGGCCGAGAACATGGAGCGATCTTACCAAACGGCGCTCGACCATGTTCAGGAACGGGTCGCGGGCTTCGAGCGGGTCGGCTACCGACTGTGGCCAGGGTCGCCTTCAGGCGACGAGGGGGAGGAAGGCGAAGGCAACGACGCAGGAGGCGAAGACGAGGAGGGGGAGGACGGCCGACCGGTGGTGGACGGCCAGGTCGACGAAGGGAGGACCGAGGGGCCATCTGTTATTGCGCCCGTGGTCGAGGTGGCGACGCAGGTGGACCCTTGATCCTCTTGTTAAATCTTTGTAGTTTTTTTTTTGTTTTCGATCATTGTAATGCCTTTTGCGGACTGGCCACCGCTTTTGAATGAATGAAGTATTTTGACTCCGAAATTTGTCTAAGTGTTTGGCTCGGTAGTGTGGTATTTCAATCCTATCCCTTTCTTATTTCAGATTGCCGAGCAGACTCGTAACACCTCGGCTGAACAGTGCCGAGCCGAGTTGTTTAAGCGATCTCGGGAGGATCGTCTTGAGGGTGAGGTTCACTTGACGAGGAGGATACTTCATAACTTGGAGATTAGGCATAGCGATGCTTTGGTCGAACTGCACCACCTACGGATAGTCGAGGCCGAGCTATCTGCTAGGGAAGAGGAACTGGCGCGAGTTTCAGCCGAACGAGATGGCTTAGCGAGGAAGGTGGAAGAGCTGCAGAGGGTGACGGTCGACAAGAGTATCGAAGTGACCCACTTGCGTCGCGTTATCTCCGACAGCGCCGAATACCCCGGTTCGGCGAAACTTCCTCGGTTTAAGGTGATAGTAAAGGATGACACATTGAAGGATCGCATCGTCGAACTGGAGGAAGAAGTTGCTCGGCTCAAGCCTCAGCCGGTGAGGGCTAACGTCCGGATCACCTCATGCACCCGCGAAGAGATCGAGCGAGGGATCACGTTCTATCAAGCGGCGAGCCGGACTCCTATCGTAGGCAGGTCAGCCGCCGATGCCCAAAGCGGTGTGGCGGTGTCTTCAAGCGGTGCTTCGGTCGGAGCAACCGTCAGGGTCAGTGGTGAGGAGGCGTCTCGGTTCGTCGAACTGGATTCGAGCTCGGAGGTGAAGAAGCGTCGACCCAAAGTGTCTCTAAACCGGAGCATTCCCCTTCCTCGGAAGTAGCGGACGGGTCATGTCTTTGTGTTGTAACCTATTCGCCAGTTTTTGTTGTTGTAATCTCCTTTGTAACTTTGACCAAGTTATTAATTGCATTGGGTTTGTTTTATCCGAACTGTTCTATGCTGTCTTCTTATTTGCGCTCTAGTCGCACTAACCAGGGTAGGTCCGAAACGAAGCGTGAGACAGGTGTTCGGCCCGTCGAACTCCTTGGCCTCGAAATTTTCTCTTTTGCTGTGCTTCTGAGCCTGGCCTGGTCCCTTCAGGTGCGGCTTGGTTTGGCTGTTAAGGCGCAGTTGTTTCTCGACTGCGCCCACGTGGCCTGATCTTTGCCTGGGGACCGGGGTGACTTCCGCCGAGCGAGGTGAGGCGATCAGGGCCGCCTGATGTTTGCACGGATCTTGAGGTGGGTCCAGTTCCCAAGAAAACACTATCTTGTCGTTTTGTGGACACGTAGCTGAATGAGATCCGCTCATCACGCCCTAGCACACTTTCTGAGACGATCTGACGGTGGTTTCGTCTCGGAAGGTTTTTTCGCCATATACGAGGGTCGGTACCCCGGTACCTCGGCTCGGCGCGTCAGGACTGTGATTCGTATCTAATTCCGGCCCGTTTGAGGACGAGTCGGAGAGATTGATCGTTAGATTAGTTTAAGGGATGCAGAAGCAGTTTCGAATGACGAGCTACTTCTAGTCTGCTTAGGAGCGAACTTGCGAAGTAGAATCGAGCCAAGTGTTGGACTCTGATCCATTCGACGGCTGCAGGAGCAATTTCGAACGGCGATCTGCTTCTGGCTCGTCTGCAGACGAGCCGAGGAAGAAGTGTCAAGCCGAGTGCTGGACTCCGAACCATCGTGTGGTTAGTTTAAGGGATGCAGGAGCAGTTTCGAATGGTGAGCTACTTCTAGTCCGCTTAGGAGCGAACTTGCGGAGTAGAATCGAGCCAAGTGTTGGACTCCGATCCATTCGACGGCTGCAGGAGAAATTTCGAACGGCGATCTGCTTCCGGCTCGTCTGTAATCGAGCCGAGGAAGAAGTGTCGAGCCGAGTGCTGGACTCCGAACCATCGTGTGGTTAGTTTAAGGGATGCAGGAGCAGTTTCGAATGGCGAACTACTTCTGGTCCGCTTAGGAGCGAACTTGCGAAGTAGAATCGAGCCAAGTGTTGGACTCTGATCCATTCGACGGCTGCAGGAGCAATTTCGAACGGCGATCTGCTTCCGGCCCGTCTGTAATCGAGCCGAGGAAGAAGTGTCGAGCCGAGTGCTGGACTCCGAACCATCGTGTGGTTAAAGGATTAAAGGCTGAGAGATGCGATAGTATCAAAAATATAAAAAACTTTATTTATTAATATCCAATGATCGGCTGCTTCTAAAGTTGCTAGCCGTTATTACAATGAAAAAATAAAGGAAAAATTACTACTAGTAACAGGAAGGGAATGGTTCGACATCTCGAGTTACTTAGAGAGGCGTAGCTGCCTTCTCTTGGTATTTCAAAAGATGGTCGGCATTCCAAGTCCTGAGAATTTCTCTGCCTTCAAGATCTTCTAGCTTGTACGCACCGGGGCGGATCATTTTTAAAATCTTGTATGGTCCCTCCCAGTTCGGAGTCAGTTTGTTTTTCTGTCCGGGGAACGAGATGGCCAATTTTCGGAGGACCAGATCCCCTTCTTTGAGGTCTGTTGGGCGGACCCTTTTGTTGTAGGCGAGCTCAATTCTTCTCCGGTAACTTTGTTGCCGTATAGCCGCTCTTTCTCGGATTTCGTCTATCAAGTCTAGGCTTGCTCTGAGCTCTCTGGCATTCTGCTCTTCTTCAAAAGCTATCAAACGAGGAGAGGGTATCCCAACTTCTAGCGGGATGAGGGCCTCGGACCCATAGGTGAGATTAAACGGACTCTCGCCTGTTGGGGTCCGCTTCGTGGTACGGTAATTCCATAACACATTGGGCAGCTGATCGACCCACAAGCCTTTGGAGCACTTGTCTAGTCTCTTCTTGATGCCGGAGAGGATCTGCCGGTTGGCATTCTCGGCCTGGCCATTTGACTGGGGATGAGAGACAGAGGAGAAGCGGTGTTGTATGGCCAGGTCTTCACATAAGGCTCGGAAGGCAGCCCCAGCAAACTGCGTTCGTTATCTGTAACTATGACCCGAGGAACGCCGAATCGGCAGATTACATTTTTCCAGAAGAATTGAACAACTCTATGCTCTGTGATTGTAGCCAGGGGCTCGGCCTCTATCCATTTCGAGAAATAGTCGACTGCCACGACTAGGAACTTTAATTGTCCGGGAGCTGGTGGAAATGGCCCTAGTAAATCCATCCCCCACATTGCGAAGGGGATCAGACTTGATAGGGAGGTGAGTGGTGCTTGCGGAAGGCGTCGGATGTCGGAATACTTCTGGCAGGAGATGCATTGCCGAACGTGTCGTTCGGCGTCCCGTAGGAGAGTGGGCCAGTAATACCCGTAGTTTAACACTTTGCGCGCTAAGGCTCTGGAGCCGGAGTGGGCTCCGCCGATGCCCTCATGAAGTTCTTGCAAGGCGTAGTCGGCTTGCCCGGGAGAGAGGCACCTTAGGTAGGGCCGACCATCCACCTGGGTGAAGGAGCGCTTATATAGAATGCCTTCGATTAATATGTAACGCTCGGCTCGGGTCCTTATCCTTCGGGCTTCCTTCGGATCCTGGGGGAGGAGTCCGTCTCTTAAAAACTCGACGAGGGGCTTTATCCAATTGTCTTCGAGGAGGACTGGCAGTGTTTCAACGGAGTCGAGGGCCTCGTCCTCTATGCTCGGCTTCAGGAGGACTTCTATCAGAACAGTTTGTTCGAGGCCTTGAAGGGAAGAGGAAGCTAATTTGGATAGGGCGTCGGCCTGGGCATTTTCTTCTCTGGGGATTCTACGGATGAGGGCCTCCTCGAAGAGCGCCATGAGGCTTTTCACTTTAGCCAAGTACTTAACCATCCTGTCATCACGGGCTTCGTATTCGCCGAGGACCTGGTTGACGACCAACTGAGAGTCGCTGAAGATTCGCAGGCATCGCGCCCCTGCATTTCGGGCCATTCCAAGGCCAGCTATGAGTGCCTCGTATTCGGCTTCGTTGTTCGAGGCTTTGAAGTTTATACGGAGGGAATATTGGAGGACAAAGTCGTCTGGGCCCGCCAGGATGACCCCTGCCCCGCTTCCCTCGTTGCAAGAGGATCCATCGACATAGACCGACCAGACGGGTGGTCCCTTCATTGTTTGCTCGGAGTCAGGGATAGTTGTTTCAACTATGAATTCGGCCAGCGCCTGAGCCTTGATCGCGGTCCGTGGCTGATAAGTTATATCATGTTGGCTCAGCTCGATCGACCACTTCATGAGGCGGCCGGAAGTCTCTGGCTTGTGAAGGATCTGTTTCAGCGGCTAGTCGGTAAGAACGACCATCGAATGGGACTGGAAGTAGGGCCGAAGCTTTCTTGCGGCCATTATCAGGGCATAGGCTATTTTCTCAATTTTCGGGTACCGGAGCTCGGCGTCCCGAAGCACTTTGCTGACGTAGTAAATGGGCTTCTGAGCCCTTTCTTCTTCTCTGACTAAGACTGCACTAAGCGTCTGTTCGGAAGCTGCCAGGTAGAGGTAGAGTGGTTCGCCCGGTATGGGTTTGCTGAGAAGAGGTGGATTGACGAGGTAAGCTTTAAGCTGGTCGAAGGAGTCTTGTTGTTGCTGCCCCCACTCGAATCCTTTAGCCCCCCTGAGGGCTTTGAAGAACGGGAGGCACTTCTCCCCGGACTTCGACAGAAAGCGCCCAATGGCGGCTAGGCGACCAGTCAATCTTTGAACTTCCATGACATTTCTAGGGGGGGCCATGTCCAATATGGCCTTGATCTTTTTCGGGTTTGCCTCTATTCCTCGTTGGCTAACCATGAAGCCGAGGAACTTCCCTGATGAGACGCCGAATGCACACTTGTTCGGGTTGAGTCTCATATTGTGCTTTCTCAAAACATCAAATGCTTCTTGGAGGTCGGCCACATGATCAACGCCTCGGATGCTTTTCACAAGCATGTCATCCACGTACACTTCCATGTTCCGGCCAATCTGGGCCTGGAATACCTTATTGACGAGGCGTTGGTACGTCGCCCCCGCATTCTTTAGGCCGAATGGCATGACTCTGTAGCAATAAAGGCCTTGATCGGTTACAAAAGATGTCTTAGGGATATCCGGGGGGAACATTCTTATCTGATTGTAACCCGAGAAAGCGTCCATGAAGCTTAGGAGCTCGTGTCCCGAGGTTGCGTCAATCAGAGTGTCGATGCTCGGCAGAGGGAAGGGATCTTTGGGGCAGGCCTTGTTGAGGTCGGTGAAATCAATACAAATTCTCCATGTCCCATTGGACTTCTTCACCATTACTACGTTTGACAACCATTCAGGATAATTTACCTCCTGTATGAATTGGGCCTTCAACAATTTTTCTACCTCCTCTTTGATTGCGAGCTGACGCTCGGGGGCGAACTTGCGCCTCTTCTGCTGAACTGGTTTGGACCCCGGATCAACACTCAGGCGATGGACCAAGAGTTCTTCGGAGATACCGGGCATGTCTGCAGCTGACCATGCGAAGAGGTCTTGGTTGGCCCGGATGCATTTTACGATATCTGAGTATAGGGCGGACGGGAGTGTCTTGCTAACGAAGAACTTGTGGGTCGGTTCGTGCTCCGAGAAGAGCACCTCCTCCAATTCGTCCACCGGCTCGGAAGTTGGCCGAGCGGCATCTTGGGAAATTTCCAGAGTTTCTAATGAGAGAACGGGCCCGAGGGTGGAGGTCATATAACACTTGCGGGCCTGCTCCTGATTGCCCCTCACTTCCCCTACTCCGGCCCGGGTGGGGAATTTCATTTTGAGATGATAGGCCGAAGGGACAGCTTCAAGGGCGGCTAAGCCGGGCCGACCCAAAATGACGTTGTAGGCTGCTGGGACATCTACGACCATGAAGTCCATCGACTCCGTGCGGGTTGTAGGAGTTTTGCCGGCTGTGACATCGAGGGTAATTACCCCTTCAACAGTCACCAGCACTCCTGTGAACCCATGGAGCGTGTAGCCGGCGGGTTTGAGTCTGTCTTGGGAGAGCTTCAGTCCCTTGAAAGCGTCGAGAAAGAGGATGTTGACGGAGCTACCGTTATCCACTAAGATTCTCTCGACTTTGAAATTGGCCATGTGAAGACTGATGACGAGTGCGTCACAATGAGGGGTGCGGACACCCTCGAGATCTTCGTCAGAGAAGGTGACGGGCACTCCGAGGCCTTTGGGAGGAGGGGTGGCTCGGACCGAGTTCACTTCTCTGATAAAAGCTTTCCGAGAGGAGTTCGAGGAGCCCCCTATTGGACCCCCATGGATGAGGTGGAGGACTCGCTCTTCCTCGAAATCTGGCGTCTCTTCTCGTTCCGGACGTTTGTTAGCCCCCCGAGGCTGGGGAGGAAGCTCGGCTCGGTCCTTTCTCACGAATTTCGTCAACTGCCCCCTCTGGATAAGGGCTTCGATCTCGTTTCTAAGTGCACGGCAGTCGTTGGTGTCATGCCCATGGTCCCGGTGATAGCAGCACCATTTCTCTTTATCTCTTCTCTTGGCAGGGGTGTTCATCTTCGGAGCAGGAGGCAAGACCCCTTCTTTTTCGACTTCCATGAAAATGGCGGAGATGTTAGTGGTGAGGGGAGTGAACTTCTCAAATCTAGGGGGAGGTCGGCGCTGGCCGGCGTTATCTTTCTGGAGCTTCTTGGCTCCTTCTTCTTCCGTTCCCTTCCTCTTAAACCCGGAGGCAGGCACCTCCCAGTTGGGTCGTTCCTCGGCCTCTTCGGCCCGAATGTATTTTTCTGTGCGAAGGAGGAGGTCGGAAAAGTCCTGTGGTGGCTTCTTGGCGAGGGAGGAGCGGAGGTTGGAATTGAGGATATTGGATTGGAACGCCGCGGTAGCAACCGACTGGTCGAGGGATGCGATGGTTCTGGCTTCAGCTGTGAACCTCTTCACGTAGTCCCTCAATTTCTCCCCCTTCTGTTGATGGAGGTGCAATAGTGAGATGCTGGTCTTCTCGGCCCTTCGGCTGCTGACAAAATGGGTGATGAAAAGGGTTTCGAACTGCTCGAAGGAGAATATTGACGCTGGGGCAAGGCGAGAGTACCATTCTCGAGCTGGGCCTTTGAGAGTTGCGGGGAATGTTTTGCAGAGGAGGGCATCGGAAGCTTGATGGAGGAGCATCAAAGTCTTAAAGCTTTCGATGTGATCAACTGGATCGGTCTCCCCGGTGTAATTCTCGAACTGGGGAGGTTTGAAACCGAACGGCACAGGGGCATCCACTATGGTCCGGGAGAATGGGGGTCGGCTAGGACGTAGGGTCCTCCCCCTGAGCTCCTCTTCTCGGTTTATCTGACCCAGGAGTTTTTCCACATCGTTCAGACGGCGGTTCACGGTGTCATCTCTCCGACGGTAATCTGCCGAGCCACGGGACTCGTCTTCGTATGAGGGGGAGCGAGGGCTGCGGCGATGGTAACTTCGAGAACGACGAGGACTTGGGGTGCGCCTGGAGTTGGTAAGAGCGGGTCGAGGAGAGGGGGACCGTCGGCGAGGGCTTCGGACCGGAGGAGGGGATGGGAGCTTCGGCTCAATAGGATTCTGACGGAGGTTGAGGGCCTGCAGGACGGTCGCTTGGAATTGCTGGAACTCAGCACGGGTGATTGGTGCCTCATTGTTCCTAGGCTGTTGCCGACCTGCGGGAGAGTGCCTCCTTCGGTAATGATCGGGGGAGTCCTTCCTCCCTCTTCGGATGGGGGACCTCCTGTACTCTCGGCGACGAGGGGATTGCTCTTGCTGGCGGGAGGCTTCCTCCCGAGCCCGCTTTTCATCCAGATGACGACGGAGGTCATCATCTTTCGGGCGTTTGAGGGCGGCATTGTGGCGACCAGAGGCTCGGGGATGATGGGAGGCCATAGAGTCAGTGGAGGCGTTGTGGATGGAGAGGTTCTCTTGGTGAAGAGGCTGTTTCTGAGGGTTAGGACCCTTTGGATCAGGAGGGGGAAGGTTCTGTTGGAGCGGCTCTTCCGTGGTAGGAGGAAGTTGCCCTTGTTGCTGAGCGGGATCAGGAAGGACCTCTTGCTGGTCAGGGTTGGGTACTCGATTAGACCCCCTTGACCTAACTTTGCGAGGCGGCATGGCTGGAGAAGACCTGTTTTTGGGGAAGATGAGAGGTTTCTATTCGTTAGTTTCCCACAGACGGCGCCAATCTGTTGCCGCTAAATTTGGTGTGGGGGCAATCAGATAGAACTTGTGGATTCTTAAAGAAACTGAATAGTAAACCTGTGTACCTGTCCCGTCGGGCGTCGATCGTCGTTCCGGCCGTGCACCTGCAAAAAGTGCGAGACACCGGGGTTGTTCCCGGCGACGCACCCTCCGACGCTCAAGTTAGTAATCTGGCAGACTATGAAAGAGCGCAAAAACTGGTGAAAGATTGATTACCTCTTAATGGAGATGGGTGGGGGGTATTTATAGGCGTCTTAGGGAACAGATTAGGCATGTAATTCCTGTGTATATAGGTAAGGAATGTAATCCCTAATCCCCAGTGAAAGGATAGATGTGAATCAGGGCCGTTGATCGATATTAATCAGAAACCCTAATTCTATCCCGCTGGACCGGGTTTGTTGTGGGTTGAAACCCGCACCCAGTTGTGGTGGATCCGTTCGCGGGTTACTGGATCTGCGGATAGGAGACCCAGCACCCGCTTCAGACCTGTTTTGTGGGTAAAATTACTGTCTCACCCCTGAATCTCGGGATTCGTGCCCCATCTGGACGACCTTGATTAAACCCCTATTTTTAGCCATATCAGCTGCGTTATGAGTATTGTAATCTAATTTAAGATTTCATTAACATAGATAAGACTCGCTTTTCCAAAAACCGAGTCTTATACAGAGCACCTTGCTTTCTCAGAAAGCGAGTTTTCCGCCTGTAGATTTTTTTCAACAGGCCCAAGACTCGCTTTTTCAGAAAGCGAGTTTGGTATAAATAAACACGGTGTTTGGGAAAGCGAGTCTTCATTCTGTAGATAACCAGAGATCAATACTTCTCTGGTTTCACAGTCGCTTTCTCAAAAACCGCGAAAATAATGACTAGGCTCGCTTTCTCAGAAAGCGAGTCTTGAGTCTGCTAGCAAAAAAGAAAACAGACCTAAGACTCGCTTTTTCAGAAAGCGAGTTTGGTATAAGTAAACGCGGTGTTTGAGAAAGCGAGTCTTCATTGTGTAGATAACCAGAGATCAATACTTCTCTCGTTTCACAGTCGCTTTCTCAAAAACCATGGAAATAAGGACTAGGCTCGCTTTCTCAGAAAGCGAGTCTTGAGTCTGCTAGCAAAAAGAAAAACAGACCAAAGACTCGCTTTTTGAACTTCGCGCTTGTCCGAAAAGCGACTGTTGAGGGTGCTTCATTCCCAGAGGCTAATTTACCTCTGGAATTGCAAAATACAACACTCGCTTTTTGAAAAAGCGGGGTGTTTATACCAAGACTCGCTTTTTCAAAAAGCGAGTCTTGCTCTGTATGCAGAAGAAAACAATTGTTGATCTCTTTGTGGGACAAATACACCACAAACTACTCCAGCATCAACTACAACTAATATTGCACATCAAAATCCAAAAGTATCGCACAATCTACATTCCAACTTCTCCACGATCAACTTCAAAACATCTAACAACATCTCAACAAAACAATCCAACTTCAGAGCACAATCCACATCTCCAACTTCTCCGAACAACTTCAACCACATTTCACATCTCCATAATCCAACTTCTCAGCACAATCCAAAAAAATTCCACAAAACCTTAATAATAAAACACCACACTCACATACCCCATACCAAAATTTGAATTTCATTGATTCCACTTTTCAAAAGTTGATTACAAGATTGAGATACACAATAACTCACGTTATAATTACAACCAAAAAATCACTTAATCAAAATATGAAGTCGCTTCACGGGTCTGGGGTGAACAAGTTGGGACGTCGCCGTTGCCTCTTACCTCGCGGTGATGGAGTTTTCTGTGTCACACCGGACATTATTATCAGCTCCACTTCCTCTTGTTGTTCTTCACCCTCTACTTGCATTTCAGCCTCTTCAACTTCATCCTCTTCTTCTTCCTCATTTGTAGGCCGTCGTGGTGGTTTACGGGCAACTCTCTTCATACGAGGAGCACGTGCGCTGGTCCGATAAGCGGGAGTGTTTAGGATAGCATCGAGGATCGCCCCCTCTCCCACCGCATCAGCTTGTGCTCGACAGGACGTCAGCATCTCGCGTACGAAGTTCTTAACTGCATCGGCTACGTTGCTACTCAGCACAGCTGCACATTTCTTGCCCATACTCCAAGTCTGGGCCATCTACAATATATAATAAGTTGGACTTTGTAGTTCCACTACATGTATACTTGTAAATCAAAATATTATACTGACATCTGATGAATTTAATAGTACTAAAAAACTTACAATCGTACGAATAGCCGATGCCTTTGGTTGAAACATCGGCAAATGCATTGAATGTACATCTACTGGTTCTGCTGCCGGTCGACGTATAGGTACCACCACGCCTGCTGGAGTCGGCCCTGTCGGAGAGATGTATCGCCTTGTCATCCTCCCATACCAGCCCATATAGTTCTCGTGCACGACTCGATCAAATGGAGGAATGTTCTGGATGATTTCATCAAACCTGTGTAGATTCCATCTCTCCACATATGTCGAGAAGCTGGCGGCCCAATTATGTCCTGTTTGACGACCCATTCCAGTAATTTTATGCATGTCCGCATTGAATGGTTCGGCTACCGGAATCGCCTGCTGTAGACCAAACTGTCGAAGCACTATGTACACATAATAGAACTCAACAGTGCTAAAGTTGATCAGTGGTGCTTTTGTTAGCCAAAGATCTCGCCTATACAGGGAAATGGGCGGTAGTCGAGCTAGACGCGCCTCTGTGTAGGTCATCCACACTACGCAATTATCTGCCAACCTGTCCAACTCATCACGGAAGTAGGTCAGGCACCTGTTGGGGTTGGCAGTCCAAGTAAGGTTATCGGACCAGTACACACCAGGAGGAGGTAGCATGTACTGGTCCTCGGGGAGATGGATCCAGTTGGGTGATTGTTTCCTAACTACAAGACGTCCAACGTGGATACGCTCCCAACTCCACACTTGAAGCAATATCATCGGGCCATTCATCTGCACGGACCCGAGACTACACATGCACAAACTCCTGTAGAGGGATGCCAAGGCAGCACTACCCCAACTGTACTGGCTGACTCGTCCAAAATCTGCAATAAGCGGGAGGTACATCAAGGGGACAGAATGGCCGCTGGAATTAGGGAACAACACACCTCCAAAAAGAGTCAGAATGTACGCCCTGCAGTAGCAGTGGACCTCCTCTTCAGTCGAATCATCTCTCAATCGGTCCTTGAATTTTCCCTTTAACCACTTCAACCGAATCTGTTTCCCAATAACTGCCCCAGTCTCCACTTCGACACCAAGATATTGTTCTACTAAATATGGAGGGTCGAAGTCCATTGATCCTGTCACCGCTTACCCATCTACCGGAAGGCCTGTGAGTACTGAAACGTCCTGCAACGTAACAGTCATCTCCCCAACTGAAAGGTGGAAGATATGGGTCTCAGGTGCCATCTCTCGAGGAGTGCTGTAAGCAGTGGCCGATCGCACTTGATGCCGCTCATCAGTGCAATACCGTAGAGTCTGCAATCCCGTAAGATCTGGTGAATCCGTTGGTGCATAGGGAGTGGATGACCCCCACGGAATGTACACTCCTTCGAATCGCCCTCCCACACATCTCTATAACGATGGTGCGACTGAAGAGTCAGAAGAGCGGGGTCGAGGGGACCTGGACCTCCAATGAGAATAGTAGATGAAGAAGGGACCAGGGACGAAGTATCAGCCACATTTGGGTTACTTGGGACCTGCAAAACAACATTTACATCAGCAAAGAAATATATTATTTAATTGTATAATAATGAAACAAATCGAATGCAGAAAATTATAAGCTTACATTAGTACGTGCGGTGCCACCACGATGACCACCACGTCCACCGAGAGGAGGTGGGCCGAAAGATGTACGTGGTCCATCGCCACGATTGAGTCTACTACTAGAACCTACCTCCACATTTCCCCTAGTCCGTGGCATTTTTCTAAAAAAAGAGTATCCTACAACGTGGAGCGAGCAATCATTATTAACAATACCAAAATTTAAAACCAAGAAATATAGAACACATACGAACATTTTGATTATTAATAACTAAAACCAATTTTACACATTTTCAGCTACATCATTTATTGAACCAATCAGTTCATTTCAAAAAATTGCCACATAATCCATCATCACTTGATCGTATCCTTTCAGCTTAGTATCTCACTTGTTGGACACGAGTAATAAATTTGAAAAGTGAGAATACTATATACCTCAGAAGAAAAACCATGTCGAGATTTTGAACAAAGCATAATATATTTTAATACCTTCAATATATTTTAACTTCTGTTCTCCAAACAAAAAAGAAAAGAAAAGCATATTTTAATTTAGTGCTTCCTGAAAATCCAATGTAATGCTGCCTAGTTCCAGACTATCACACTGCTACTTGATCTTGGAGAAACATAAAAAACACCATCAATCACTCTAACATGCATACACATCTAGATTAAATTATCCCAAGTATTTATAGTATGTAAGAGGTATCCTTTCCCATAAATTTCTTTCTTTCTCCACTCACTGGGACAAATATACATTTATCCACTCACAAATTTTACACCCTAATTACCCATTAATTTTATACCGAATTTTACATATTTTCAACGCCGATGCAAATTGTACCTCCAATAATATCAACCAATTTCTAACTAAATAATTCTAAATATAAATACAACATTAGAAAATGTAGAGTTTGAAAAATATACCACAGTATTCGCCCAAGAATCGAACCACGAGAAACGCCCGGAAATCGATCAACCCCCTTTTGGAAGAACGCCACGGCAAATCACCAAAAAATTCGAAAGAACCAGCAAACACAAAGTGGGCAATTGGACTGGGATGAGATAATGAAAAATTTAGGAGTGATTCGACAACTAATTTGATGGAATAGGGCCTTAAATCGAAGAAGATCGACGATGGGTTAGGGTTTCGCGAGCGAAGGAGAAAGAAAATAAGAAAGTGAGATCTGTTTGGGGGTGGGGGGTTTAAGTCCCAAACGACACTCGCTTTTTGAAAAAGCGAGTGTGGGATAATTCCCCCCGCTTTTTCAAAAAGCGAGTGCTGCTGGGCAAAAAAGGTCAAGACTCGCTTTTTGAAAAAGTGAGTGTGGCATTATCCCCCACGGTATTTCAAAAAGCGAGTCTTAGGTTTCTAATTTTCAGAACCCTAAGACTCGCATTTTGAAAAAGCGTGAGAGATTATACTACACTCGCTTTTTCAAAAAGCGAGTGGGATGTTTAGGGAATAAAAAAAAATATGTCGTTTGTGGAAAAACTTTCACAAATAGGGTCATTTTGGAAAAAAATTCCATATATAGTATATGTTTTCCTTCAAGACTGGTAGTTGACCCAGTGGTGGCCTGATGGTGTGCGGGTGACTCTATTGATGACCGATCTTTATTGCTGTTTGTAGTTATCTGCAGAACCTAATGTGAGTCTCTACTGATGACTGATTTTAGCTGTTCGTAACAATCAGTAATTGTGCATAACCTAATGTGTTGCATGTGTTTTTAATTTATATATATATAATATGTATTTTTTGGGAGTAAAACAATGATCAGTCAAATCTTTTATTGCAACAAACCCTCGTCTATTATATATTCATGTTGATGATTCAGTACTCTACAAAAGGCAACAATCAACAATGTTAGAAGAGTTCACAATTCTGTCTCAATCTTTCCGAATGACGGAAATGAATAAAAGCTACTAACCATTGATAACGGAGTATCAACTTAGTTCCTATATTTAAACTTGAATTCGAAACTCATACAAGTCAACATGTTTTGACACAGATCGAACCCCTTAGAGCATATGTAGTCGTGGGCTAAAGACCCAAATTTTGGAAAAATTTGGAAAAAAAGCGCTGCAGTCGTTGTCCAAATTTGCAAAATTTGAGTGTACGATGAATAGTGCATTGCCAAATATAGCAGACGATTTGGCCAAATGCAAAATATAGCTAACGACCTATAATCTTTCGTCCGTCAGTAGAGACGAAAGATTAAATTTCGTCTCGTAGGGTATACGTACAAAAAGTGAGTTGGGACGAAGGATTAAATCCCGTTTGAAAGATTTAAAAAAAAAAAAAAGTCAGAGACGGTAGATTATACACCGTCAATCTCTAAAGCCAGCTAGATGCCAAAAGAAGCAATTGACGGGAAGTAATCTTCCGTCCCAGGCCAAAAATTGATTTTTTTATTTTGTTATTTTTTATTTTTTTTGTCTTTTAGTGCTTTTAAAAAAAAAAATTTTAAAAAAATTTATGACGAGAGATAATCGATCGTCCGGCCATATTTTAGCTTTCAACGACTGCAGCGACCACCCATATTTTCTATTTCCAAATGCCAAATACCCAAAATTTAGTTTGGAACGGCTACAGATGCTCTTGAGCCTCGTAAATGGATCGCATTTACAACTTCTGTACCTATCACTTAGCTGAGTTAGCTCGCAATTCAATGCCCTCGGACCTTACCATTACATATCACGAGGGTTTGATGATCATATGATTAATGTGATGCATTGCATTGTAAGATCAGTATAATAGTCCCACCACTAGGACTTTATAAAATGGTAACATGGGAAGCTGATGTCGATAATTGCATGTGCGGTGTCGGTGAAGGTGTCGGTGAAGCTGGCCTCCAATTCTAAACGGGGGGAAGGAAGTAAAAGTTAGGTTAGGTTTTAACTGTGGGCATCCCAAATTCCTGTTGGACTAGAGGATAAAGATTGATCCAATTTTGGATCTTTGTTTGAACTTGAACAAATTCTCAAAGGAGTTTTTTTTTTTTTTTTTACATTTTTTTTTTTACATAAAGGTCCCTAACAAATCTATATTTCATAAATTTTTTCTTCGAAGATCTGTTTTTATGAAAGCACCCAGACAATGTGGAGTTTGTGCGTAAAAGGAATGGCCTCAGCTTTCTACCTCTGCATTACTTATGATATCCATAATTCTCACCTGCATAGATCCCCTCCCGTGGAGGTGGGTACTGCTTTTTTAGTTGTAATCTTTTTTGGTTGATGCAACATAAATCTTCGGTGTTCGGTAATATGGAATAATAACAGTGCATGAGATTGATGTTCATTTTTCATGGATCTTGATCTAGGTTGGCCTTGGACCTACATGATATTGAGCTATTGAAGGGATAAAATGAATCTTACGGTTAGGATCTACACTGAATCGAAAATTTTGCCGTACTGCCCCACTTTTTGAAAATATTTGGCGCTTTGCCCCACTTCCGAAAACAATTAGCGATATGTCATTGTTACACGTCAGCAACAAACGTTATTGGGAAAAACGACATAGGTTATTTCGATGCCGGTTTTCCCAATAACGGTATCTGTTTGGAAAAAAAGTTTGATGCCGTTATTCCAAATAACGGCATCTGTTACTTTTTGTCTAAAGATCTAACAGTTTAAATTGTAAGCTGAGAGAGAATTGTAAAATAAAAATAACCTATGCCGTTCAACGATTATACTTATGCCGTTATTTTGAATAACGTCATCAGTTATATTCGTTTTGCACAGTTACCTATAATCAGATTCCCCCAAACCTTTCTCCTACCCATTGTAATTCGTTTTTTTTCTCTCTCTCTCTTCACTCTCGTAACCCACAAACCCTAGATCCGTAAATAAAAAAAATTCCAACCATTGGAGTGCTCAAAAATTTAATACATCCTACCTCCTTACTCTCACTCTTATTTCATTCTTCATCCACAACAATTTTTCAAGCTAGTGGCGGTACGATTTAATTTGAAGGTATTATTATCTTAACAGTATGTTTGATATGTATTCCCATGTTATGCTTATTGTATGTAGTGAATGACTTGAATATGTTTGAATTTTTATACTTAGGTATGAAATTTGATATCCCTATTTGGTTATATTTTGGGGGTGAAGTAATTAAGGATCCCAAGATTGGATATTATTATAGTGATGTTCAACCGGTAATTATTTGGGCTCCCCGCAACTATATGTACTCAGAATTAATAGATAAGATATATGAAGTCACGAATTGGGATAGAAGTGAAATGAGTCTGAAAATCAGAGCCCGTTATGCTGCTGGTAAAGGGGATGTGCAATATTTCATGTTGGTACCCGTAGACAATGACAATTCTCTGAAGTCTATGATGCTTATGACACTTGATCCAAGTTATAGTTGGAACGCAGTTGAGTTATATATTGATCAAACGAGGCTTCCAAATACTACACGAGTTGTTATTGAAAGTCCAAGGCCCGCACGGACTTTGAAACCATCTGCTGAGTCACATTTTAGAATTTCAAATACAGACGAAGATACTAGCACAACTCCATCGGAACCTGTTTCCTCAGAATACGAGCAGGTACTTCCGCCTTTATTGTCACAAAATATTTTGCTAGCCGGCATGGCAATGGAAGACTTTGACAACGCCGTTGTAAACAACGATTTGGTCAAAGAGGAAGAAGATGAGGAAGGCGGTCTCGAAAATGATGAGGAGGAGGTTGTCGTTGAAGCTCCGGTTGTTGATGTCAATGTTGATGTGCCGGTTAACAATGCCCCCGTGTTGCCAAGTCTGGACACAAGTGCAGCGATGCATGGATCTCAGTCCAATGAATGGATGTCTCGTGCCACCATACATGAACATGGACAGTCTTCCGTTGGTTCTTCCAACTTAGACGAACTCTTCATAGGTCAAAGATTTCCAACCAAAGATGCTCTACAATATCAAGTGAAGATGTACGCCGTGAAGAACCACAGAGAATTCGTGACGGTAAAATCAGATCGTGGTCTATACTATGTGAAATGTAAATATGCACCCATCAACCATTCAGCCGAGGAGATTGCAGAAAATTCGTCACTTCAAAATGTAGCTGGTTGTGCTTGGCGGTTGCGTGCAATTATTCCCAAAGGCCGTAATTATTTCGTGGTAAAAAATCTTGAAGGTTCACACACGTGTGAATCCTACATTGACTCAGGATCACAGCAAAATTGACTCCACAGTTGTATCGACGGTCATATTGGATGTTGTGAAGGAACAACTCGCAATAACACCAAGAGCCATAATTGGAATAGTGAAGGGTAGGTTCCATTACACAATTTTATACTGGAAAGCTTGGAACGCTAAACATAAAGCAATTGAATGACTATATGGTTCTTTTGAAAAAGCGTACACTAAATTACAATATCTACTCAATGCAATTCAAGCTTCAAATCCGGGTATGGTTGTACATTGGGCGAAGATTGCGTCCGGTCCGGGCATAGAAACTTTTAAGGGTGTTTTTTGGGCATTCGGTCCTTCCATTGAAGGATTTAAGGCATGTAGACCAGTTATAAGTGTAGAAGACACTCATTTGTACGGGAAATATAAAGGCTGTTTATTGATTACTGTTTCACCAGACGCAAACGGTAGGTTGTTTCCGTTTGCGTTTGCACTAGTTGACTGTGAAAGCATAGAAATGTGGACATGGTTCATGAACTGTATTCGGTGCTTCGTCACAGATCGTGCAGGTCTATGGGTCATTTCTGATCGGCATGCCAGTATTTTATCAGCAATGCAAAATGAGTTCAGTACGTGGAGGGAACCATTTGCATATCATCGGTTCTGTATGCGACATTTTGCTAGCAATTTTCATAAAAAATTTGGTTGCAAATTTTTGATGAGTAAGTTGAAGGTAATAGCGTGTCAAAATCAGTGGAAGAAGTTTGAGGAAAAGATGAGACAACTTGAAGCGAGCAATGCTCATGCGGCTAATTGGTTGAAGAAGAAAGCGATTGAGAATTGGGCACTTACTGCCGATGGTGGGTGTAGATATGGTATAATGACAACAAATCTGTCGGAAGTTTTCAACTCGGTTCTAAAAGGTGTTCGTAGCTTGCCTGTCACCGCAATTGTAGAACAGATATTTTTCCGTCTAAACATGTACTTCACTGATCGCCATGAAGCCGCGCAGACACTTATCAGTGAAGGTAAATTACGAGCACCATGGATTCAGGATCTTATTGATGTACGCCGTGAAAAATTCAATTTACATGAGGCAATAATGTTTAATAATCGGGCAGGTGTTTTTGGGGTGAAAACGGGCATTAGAATGGATAGTGGATATCAAAAAGGTGGATATTGGCACACGGTAGACCTCGAGGGCCAAACTTGTACTTGTGGCAAATTCCAACTATATTACATTCCATGCTCTCATGTGTTAGCGGCATGTGCTTCCCGTGCACTTGATTATCAACCATACATTGATGCCTTCTACTCAACCGATTCGTTAGCAAAAACGTGGGCACCAACTTTGAATCATATACCAGACGAATCTTATTGGCCGACACAAAGCGCACCGGTGCTCATAGTCAATTCAAGTCTTCGTCCAATTCAAGTCTTCGTCGGGTAAAAGGGCGACCGAGGAGTACTCAGATCCGCAATGACATGGATGCTCGAGAAGGTGGGAGCAGTGGGAAAGTTTGTTCGAAATGCAGAGTGAGTGGACACAATAGACGGAGTTGTAAGAATGTACAAAGTGTGGGGACTTCACAGTCTACCCGCACTTGAACTTGTTTCCGGTTATTGTATTTTAGTAATGTATAATCTATCGTTAAGTTTGTATGAATTAAAGAGCTGTTGGTTTATGTAGAGTAATTTAAGGTTAAGTAGTTAAGAATGAGATTTGTGGAATGAATGGTTGTTGAATATGAGTAAATTTGATTTTAGTAATTTATCTCCACATAACATGCACAAAAAACATGCACAACTATTGAAATAACAGATGTCGTTCTTGCGAATAACGGCATATTAAGAAGATGTCGTTATTCAGAAGAACGACTGTGAAGACAGAAAGAATGGCAGAAGTCCCAAAAATTCTGATTTTCGACACATAAGAGATGTCGTTATCTTGGAGAATGGCATGGTTAGCAGATGTCGTTATCTTGGAGAACGGCATATGTAGCAGAATTCTTAGGAGATGTCGTGATTCAAGATAACGGCATTCTTTGGTGATGCCGTTATTCAAGATAATGGCATCAGTTAAGGATGCCGTTATCTTGGAGAACGATTGTGAAGACAGAAAGTTTGGGAGCTATACCAACTTTTCAAATTTTGCCTCTTAACTGATGTCGTTAACCGCAAAAGCATTACAGGATTCAGATGTCGTTATTTGCAATAACGGCATCTTTTATTCATGTTTTTCAAACAAAACATGCACAGACATGCACATGCCATTTACTCCACTTCGATACATGCACAGACCACATTTCGCCAAAATTTTTGCCACATTTCAATACATCAACTCATCACTTCGCTTCAAGTTTTTCAAACTCATCAACTCATCAATCAAGTTTTTCCATATACTTTAATTGCACCAAAAATTTACTTTAATTCACTTCAACACATGAAAATCAAGTTAATCAAGTTAATTCAATTTAATTCACTTCGACAAATATCAAGTTAATTCATTTTATTCAAAAACATACATTTACAAAACAGCTAACTATTACTCATAAACATTTTCCCAGAGTTACATGAACACCGCATCAAAAGTACAATAACCTACGCATAAAGTTCAATATTGGAAAAAACTAACTAGGCGTATATTGTTGGGGTGGTCTCCTCTTTCGAACCGGGACTTTCCTCCTACGCTCCCGGGTCTCTTGAGTTGCAGGTGCACTTGGACCAACATCTCCTTCTTGATCACCTCCACCTACTTCAATCTCGGGATTTGGCAGTTCACTTTGTGTAGGAGGGAAGCGAACACTCTTACCCCTTTTCGGATGATCTGAAGGAGTTTGTGGTTGACTTCGAGGTGGGGCAGGGTGTTCTGCTTCAACTGTTTGTTGAAGTGGAGGTGGTGCTCGGCTTACGTTTGGTCGGGCCGGTTGAGTTGGTATTTCGGTTGAGCGTAGAAGGTCATCGAAGCGCGAACCATCTCCAACTTCTTCAAGAGAAGTACGACATGGAAGTAGGAGTTCTTGCCAATTCCTTGCATGCCTTCGAAGCGTTGCTCTTCAAGACATGAGCATATTTCCTCGCAATGTCCCATGTGTTGTCAATCTATATTAGGAATAGAAATTATTAGTAGTAAAACAAACTTTTGTTAAACAAACATAAACAAAATGATGTGAATAAAATTAATTAACACTAAAATTACTTTACCATTAAACGATAGGAGGAAGCTTTCGGTTGATACATAGGTTGCGATGTGGAATGTGCGGGTGGTGGTTCCACTTGGTGCGCGGGTATCGGTTGTTGGATACCCGCAGGGAGATACGTTCTTGGTGCTACATACAACCGTGTGATACGATGGTACCATGCCATGTACCCGGTTTGCATTGATCTGTCGTACAACACAATCCCTTCTACAACCAAGTCATACTTCCTCTCATTCCAATATTCTACATGAGCACGGTGGTGATCGGCCCAATCCATATTCGGTAAACGACCTTGGCCCGTAATGTTGTGAACTCTACGGTCGTACATTGAGTTTACGGGGACGGGCTGTTGTGCATTGAATTGGCAGAGGACGCGGCCGGGGTAATAGAACTCCACAATTGAGAAATTTACAAGTGGAGCTAATGTCAACCATAGTTGATTATTGGCGGTGCAAATGGGAGGTAGACGTTGTAGCCTATCCTCTGTGTACGGTGTCCAATGGACGTACTCTTCCCTCAACTGATCGAGTTCGTCCCTGTAATATGTGAGCACACCACATGGGTTATCCCTCCACGTGAGCTTACCCGTCCAGTAGGCACCAAGAGGAGCTCTCAACACGAGATTTTCATGTTGCACTCTCCAACTTTCTGAAAGTATCGTTACCCGGGGTCGGCCGAGGTGTATTCGTTCCCAACACCATATTTGCAATATCGACATCGGCCCGGTCATTTGGATCGATCCCATCGAACAATTGCACAAGGCACGGTAGAGGGAGGCCAGAGCCGCACTTCCCCAACTATATCGACGGGCTGTTTGTAGGTCGGCGATCAATGGAAGGTACATGAGAAGCACTACATCACCAGAAGAATTAGGGAATAGAATACCTCTAATCATCGACAACAGATAAGCCCGCGTATAACGCTAGAGTTGGATGTCCGTCGGTACGTCTGGCAGTTGATTATTGAACTCCGTATAAAGCCAAGAATGTCTAACTAATTCCCCAACGAATACTCCCTTATCATCTTCATCTATCTCGTGCCCAAGGTAATCTCGTATCAATGCAACTTTATTGAATATCAAGTTGCCGGTGACGGCCACCCCATCGATTGGAAGACCCGCAATGACGGCTACATCTTGTAGGGGGACCTTCATCTCCCCAACTGGTAAGTGAAACGTGTATGTCTCCGGCCTCCATCGCTCCACAAGAGCGGTAAGTAGTGCGTGGTCACATTTGACTTTTGCCAACTTCGACATTCAGTAAAATCCGCTGCTTACCAAATAATTTTGAATACGAGGGTGCGTCGCCATGATGGTGTGCATTCAGAATCTCATTTTTCGACATCTCCTTTCCAAACTGCCTGCGACCTGTGATCTTCTTGCAGATAATGCATGGTAGGATTCATTGGATCCGGATGTCCCCGTGGTCCATGCGAAGTACTAGATGAAGCACCTACATCATGGGAAGAAGATGGTTGTGTAGGATCCATTTGCCTGTCAACATTAAATATAACGTGTCAACTACAATATTAATATACATTATTACAAGACTAGAGATACTAAAATTTGCACTAAAATTTTACTAAATATTACTAAACATTAACAAACTTTCACCACCACAACATCTCCACACAATACAAATAGATGAATCTAACTTCGCAAAGATAGCAATATAGGTAATCCACATCTCAATCTCCTATAAAAATCACTTCACATATCTATTAGTTACGTTGATCTATTCTACATCAATTTTACTATACTACCAATATAGCTCTTACTAATCAACAACAATTTCACAAACCCTAGATCAACAATTCAACATTTCACATACCTTACATCACCAACAATCCATAAGTACTTTCCCACAATTATTACTTAGATAACACAAATCTACAATACTTGTACTATACTACCAATGTATACATCTCTCATAGATCAAAATCTACATTGTAAATTTTTTTTTAAGGGATTTTTGAAACTTACCACAAATTTAGATTCCGGTTGATTTTGAATAATCAATGAGAGAATCAAAAGTATAGTCTAGGTATAATTGTTGTTTGGCAACTTACAAATCACTCAAATAGTTGGGATTTTAGGAATTTTTATTTTAGGAATTAGGGTTATGGGAGTGAAGATGAAGATAGAAAAAATCGTAAGGCAAAAGGGGGAAGGAGAAGGGTTATTGATTATAGGTAACTATGCAAAACGAATATAACTGATGTCGTTATTCAAAATAACGGCATCAGTATAATCGTTGCTGTTCTCTCAGAGAACAACATAGGTTAGTTTTATATTACAATTCTCTCTCAGCTCACAATTGAGACTGTTAGATCTTTAGACAAAAAGTAACAGATGCCGTTATTTGGAATAACGACATGATACTTTTTTTCCAAACAGATGCCGTTATTGGGAAGAACGGCATCTAAATAACCTATGCCATTTTTTCCAATAACGTTTGTTGCTGACGTGTTCTAAACAAGGGCATATCGCTAATTGTTTTCGGAAGTGGGGCAAGGCGCCAAATATTTTCAAAAAGTGGGGTAGTACGGCAAAATTTTCCACTGAATCTTTAATTTTGTTAAAGTAGTCTTAGTTTAGGTCCACATAGGAATAAGATTTAAATTACACTTTGTACTCTCATATATATAGGAGTCAATATATTCAGCTATTAGAATCCAATAAAGTACTCTTTTATGTCTTTATACTATACATTAACATGATATTAGAGCCCGAAATGTTTACACAAAAATTTTCCACAACAAGGTAGTTTTTTTTTCTTTCTCTCTCAGTTTTCAAAAAAAAAAAGAAAAGAAAAAAGAAAAAAATGCCTTCTTCTTCTCTGTCTTCAAAACCCGAACCCTAATCCTCCCTCCCATCCCGACCTATTCGACCTCCCGCCGGCTCCCAATGCCACAACCGTCGACACTGACGCCCTTCTCTGCCCTGCCGCCACTTAGAAATAAGTAAGTGACGTGGGTGCTTGGATTTAATGTCCCATATTAGAAATAAGTAAGGAGGAGTGTGAGTATATTAGGAATTTGCCAAATGATAAAGGCACTTATAGGGTATACCCACCTTTTGATGGTGTATGTGGTGCGCGTGGCTAGAATTTTGTGTCCGTTCTTTCGCGTGCGCGCACACGTGTAGCCGCGTGCGTAGCTGAGCCGGGCTCTGGGCGTTACAAATGATAACAAAGCCGACTTTCGACACCGATTGTGGGTAAGAGTGGGTCAGATGTACGCTTGGCTGAGGACAATATGCTGGTAATAGGCTAGAGCGAACACCCTCTTACATATGTTTTACTTGTTCTTGCATTTTCTAGTAGCCTATTATCGATTCCTAAAATTTCTAGAAATTTAAACTATTCAGTAACATTTTTTTCTTCTCACTGTGTGTTTCAGGATATTAGAAAGAGGAATGTGATTGGCACCGGTAATGAACAACATGGGTTATATATCTTGGATTCTCCAATCTCAGTTTTTCATTCTTCTGCCGATCCTGTATTGGGGCACCAGTGACTGGGGCATCCTTCATTTATTACTCTCAAGCACTTAGTTTTTGGTTGTGAGTCTTCTTTTCAGTTATCTTATGAGTCATGTGAGTTAGGTAAACATCATCGATTTTCCTACCCAGGATGCATCAATAAACATAGTGAGCATTTATTTGATTCAGTGCATTCTGATATTTAAGGACCTATTGGTAGTCCCACATTTAATAATATCATTATTTTGTTAATTTTATTGATGAATTCTCTCACATGACATGGCTGTTTCTCCTGAAAGATTGTTCTGAAGTGTTTAAAGTTCTTCATGAATTTTTCTTTTGGATTCGAACACAGTTTGGCACTACTTTTAAACATTTTTGTTCTGATAATGCTACAGACTATGTGAGTTCTGATTTTCAACATTTTTTTTCTCAGCATGGAATAATACACCAAATCTCTTGTGCATATACTCGTCAACAAAATGGAGTGGCTGATTTAGCATTGCTCGCTCTCTGATATTTGAAATGAACGTCTCAAAGTTTCATTGGAGTTTTACAGTTCCACTGCTTGTTTTCTTATTAACAGTATGCCTACTCATATTCTTTAAAATCAATTGCCATTCAAACTGTTATATCCATCTAAAGACCCATTTTCACTACCACCTCGTATTTTTGGTTGCATGTATTTTGTTCAAATTCTCCACCTAAGCACTGATAAACTTGACATGTGTGCTACTAAATTTTTGTTCTTTTTTGGATATTCGCATTTTCTGAAAGGTTATCTTTGTTATTGATCATGAAAATAAAATGCTTACCTCAGCGGATGTTTCATTTTTAAACACACTTTTTCTTGACCAAACTCCTTCCTAACCTCCCGATTTACCGATGGTTGTTGTTGAGAGTCTTGATTTCCCACCAACACCACCACTTCCATTGACATCACCACCACCACCGCCTTCGCCACTTCGGGTTTATGTAAGGAAACGCAAGCCGCATTCCGACTCGGCCATCCACGATGTATCCTATATTGTTCAATCAGAGCCAACCACTTCTATCGATAATATCTCTAACACATATGGTTTACCTATCGATCAACGTAAGACTCAATGTCCTTATGCTCACTATGATATTGTCAAATTTGTTTCTTCTTCTAAATTGAACAGTTCTTTTTGAGCCTTTACCTCTTCCTTGGAATCCTTCTCTATTTCGAGAACTGTTCAGGAAGTACTCAAGCACCCTTGTTGGATGGCAGCCATGAAAAAAGGAAATGCAGGAACTTCAGTAGAATGGTACGTGACAGCTTGGTTTGAATCCCTGTAGGTGGTAAGTCAGTTGGTTGTAAGTGGGTATTCATAGTCAAATACAATCCCGATGACAAAGTTGAACCACTCAAAGCTAGTCTTGTCGCTAAATGATATACACGGAAACTTGGGGTCGATTATGCAGAGACCTTTTCTCCAGTTGTGAAACTCACGTCTTTCAGGTTCTTATCTCTCTTGCATCAATTTTTTGTTGGCCCCTTCATCAACTTGATGTCAGGAATGCATATTTGAATGGCGACATGAAAGAGGGGGTATATATGCAACAACATCCTAGTTTTGAGCGACAGAGGGAGAATTTAGTATGTTCGCTCAAAAAGTCTTTTTATGGACTTAAACAATCTCCTCGGGACTGGTTTAAAAAGTTTGGCAAAGCTGTGTGCTCTTATGGGTTTTCAAAAAGTCAAGCAAATCATTCTCTCTTCACCAAGAAAGAAAACAAAGGCATTGTTATTCTGTTAGTCTATATTGATGATATCATTATCACAAGCAGTGATTCACAATGTATTGCAAACATCAAGGAGCGGTTAGCTCAGACTTTTCAAACAAAAGATCTTGGTCTGTTTCGATATTTTCTTGGCATTGAGGCTTGCACGCATAAAGGATGATATCTTTCTTTCTCAAAGAAAGTATATTCTTGATATTCTTACTGAGACAAGAATGTTGGGATGTTACCCCAGTAACACACCTATGGATCTCAATATTAAGCTGTACTCCTTTTCTAATGATGCATTGTTCTCTGATCCAGGACGGTATCACATACTAGTTAGCAAACTCATATATCTCTTAGTAACTAAACCAGATATTGCCTTTGTTGTTAGTCGAGTCAGCCAGTTTATGCATGTACTGACCATCACTCATTGGGAAGCATTGGTTCACATTCTTCGCTATCTTAAGAAAGCCCCAGAGCAAGGACTTCTCTTCAGGCCTGGAGATTATGTTTCTTTACGAGGATATTCTGATGCTTACTGGACATGATTGGTAGATGATATGTGCTCAATTAGTAGGTACTTTGTATTCTTTGGAGGAAATCTCGTATCTTGAAAAAGTAAGAAACAACCCGCGATAGGCAAATCAAGTGCAGAGTCTGAATACCAAGTCATTGGACATTTGGTTTCTGAAGTTTTATGGCTCAAATATCTTCTTCGTGACTTGGCAATCTCGTTATTATCTCCAGTTCCTCTTTATTATGACAATAAGGCTGTTATGCATATTTATGAAAATCAGGTGTTTCATAAGTGCACAAAACATATTGAAGTTAATTGTCACTTCGTTCGAGATGAGTGGGAGAATAATGTTATTTCATTTTCACATGTCTGATCTTGTGGACAACTTGCTGATATCCTAACTAAAGTACTACCTCTTAAGCTTTTTCAAACTTTCTTGAGCAAGCTTGGTTTTCGATAATATCTACGCACCAATTTGAGGGGTAGTGTTAAAGTAGTCTTAGTTTAGTCCCACAATGGAATGAGATTTAGACTACTCTTTATACTCTCATATATATATGAGGCAATGTATTCAGTTATTAGAATCGAATAAAATACTCTTTTCTGTCTTTATACTATCAATTAACAAATTTGTTGGCAATCAGGGATTGATTGATAGGGTTTCAGTCCATAGAGGGAGAGAGCACTCATTGGTTCAGGCAGTAGTTATTTCCGATAAATTTGTTGAGTTAATCTTCCTCGAAGTCATTTCTACCTATTAGACAACTTCCTCTCACAGGTACTTTTCTGTTGCTCGGTTGTTATCTCAAAAATGCAAAACACCCTAGAGAACGTTCAGCATCGGAGTACTAGTCTTCAAAAAGTTCGTGTGCTAGGAGCACTCTTGAGTTCGATCAAATTCGTTCTACCTTCAAATCTTTCACATACTAGAAATGTTCTTCAGTTAAACATTAGCATTATATTTGAATACAGGCAGAACCTGCTAGGACACTTAATAGAAATTGTAGGGAATATATATAACAGGATTGCTCAAGAGACAGGATCAACACTGACTTAGGACAATTGCAACTTGCAAGACTTAAGAGACAACCAATATATCTTAGGGGAAACCGATATGGAAAAAGTATGCCACTTCAAAGAGTTAAGCTCATGAGAACTATTATGGGAAAGATGTGGAAGATCTGTCTCTTCCTTTCACCGCGATGAAGAAAATACTTGCACATGTTAAAAGTCGTTAAAGTTTCTCATAGAATGGAATCATTGATTTTCTACAGAATTGTTCAAGATGGAAAGCATTTGATGTTGGACAAATATTGGAATCACCGGATAATGAGCTTATACTCCAACCAAGATTTACCCCCTTTTCATCCCCTTCTTTCTTCACGGATGAACATATCTTGGCTTCCTCCAGCCCAGCCCCTGTAGGATTTGCTAATAGTGTAATGTCCAGTGTTGAAGTTCAATAGAGGCTCCATGATACTGATACAGTTGAAGAAATAGGGGATCAAGCTGAGTCCATGGTGGGTGCAGTTGGCAAGAGAAGTGATCGGGTCAGAAAAGCTCCAGAATATTTGAAAGAATATGCATTGTAGCTGCGCGCGCTCAGTTGGCGAGAAAGAAGGAAAATTCAGTTAGAGTTTGTTAGAAATGTGTGGATGAAATTGATCGAATGTAAAGCTATAAAATAGACTAAGAGGTTGTAATAAAGGGTTGTTCAACAAATGAAATCATTTCCTCAAATCCTTATTCTCTTTTTGATCATGTTCTCCTCTGTTCCTCCACAAGTCCTATTCTTTAATATCCTGCAACCTTCAATTCTTTGATTTGTTTTGAATCGTCTTGTATCAACTGGTGCTTTCACCGATCTGAAGTCATGGCTGATGGTAGAAGATCGAATGAAGATGTAATTAGATGGAGGACGTCAGTGGATGAGGAAATTTCAGGTCTGCGAGAGTCGACAAATCAACATGGTGGTTGACTGCAAGAGTTGTCTTCCTCAATGGCCGAGCAAAAGGAGATGGTGAAAGAGCAACATGGCACACTAGCGAAGTTAGTTCATCGTCTAACGGTTTTAAATGCAAAGCTCGATCATCAAATGCATGATCTCAAGATGAGATCCCAATCACTATAAGGCATCCTACCACTCCTCATGAATTTGCTATCAAGAACCCTATATTAGACTTTCCACGCTTTGAGGGTAAGAATCCAGCGGCTTGGCTCTTTAAAGCAAATCAATTCTTCCATTATCATAAAACTCCTATGGAGCAGTGTCTTGATATCGCATCATTTTATATGGATGGACGTGCTTTGTCATGGTTTCAACATAAATTCAATAATACGGGAGTATCAAAATTGGGGAGATTTTGTTAAACAATTGGATGCTCGATTTGGTCCTTCGGCGTATGTAGATCATGCAGGCCTTCTGTTCAAACTAACTCAAACTTCTGCATTAGCTGCATATCATGATGAATTTGATGTTTTGGTTAATAAAACTAAAGGATTATCAAAGTCCACAATATTGAGCTTCTATATTTCAAGGTTGAAACCAGAGATTCGAAGGAAAGTTTTAGCACACAAGCTTTCTTCATTTGCTGATGCAATTGGATTAGCAAGGTTGCAAGAGAATAAGTTTAATGATTTGAGGTCTTTTAGTCATAGAGGATGGGCTTATCGACCACCATGGCAAGCACCACCTAGCACACTATCACCGCTACTACCAACTCCTTCAAAACCTGTACAATCTTCTCCAGTAGTTATCTAATGTGTTGATCACGGGAGGAAATTGCAAATAAGGAAAATACCTAATGCCGAATGGGTCTTGCGAAAAGAGAAAGGGTTATGCTTTAATTGTGATGAAAAGTTTACCCCAGGGAACAAGTGCAAAAGGCAATTGTTCTTATTCTTGTGTGAAAATGAGGAAGAGATAATGGACTCTTCTTTTGCAGTACTGGAGGAGCAAGTTAGTGAGATTGTTCAAGAAAGTGACTGTGTCCCAGAGATTTCCTTTCAAGCTTTGGCAGGTCATTCTTCTCTACGAACTCTAAGGGTTCAAGGAACTATTGGCAATGCAAATGTGCAAGTTTTCATTGATTCTGACAGTACGAACAATTTCATCCAAGAAAGACTAGTCAAAATTTTAAAACTGCCAGTATCTCCTTCGCAGCATTTCAATGTGATGGTGGGAATTGGCCAATTCCTTTTTAAACTTTTATTAGTTCCTAAGTGATCTTAAGTAAATCGTCCACACACACACACACACACACACACACACACACACACATAAAGAGAGAGAGAGTAGCATGCATGTGATACATTGGGAACCTAACCACTTTAAAAATTTTCCAATTACAAGCATAACACTTCATCAATTGCTTATTTACTAAATGAGCAAGTTGCTCATACACCTTTTCCCTATATATATATATATATATATATATATATATATATATATATATATATATATATATATATATATACAGGGAAATCAATTTGAAATCGACTTCTATGTGTTGCCTTTATATGGAGCTCATGTGGTAATAGGAGTGCAGTGGCTTAAACTATTGGGTCCAGTCCTTACAGATTATAGTACAATGACTATGAGTTTTGTACATGATCGGAAGAGAGTGGTACTCAGAGGGGGTTCAAATGAAAGTCCTGCACAAATTGCATTGCAGGGGCTTCGAAGGGAGGTTCAAACAAATGCAGTTATCCATTTTTTTCACTTGGATCTGCAAGAAAGTAAGCCAGAGGAGCCATTGCATATGGATTTGCAGCAGCTATTGAGGAAGTTTGCAACTATTTTTGCAGAACCAGTTGGCCTTCCTCCGAAGAGAGAATTTGATCATCCATTGCACTTAATCCCTGGTCATCCTCCCACAAATGTTAAACCATACACGTACCCTCATTTTTAGAAGAAAGAGATTGAGCATCATGTCTCTAAAATGCTGAATGAAGGCATAATTCAGCCAAACAAGAGCACATTCTCCTCACCAGTGCTTCTTGTTAAAAAAAATATGGCACATGGAGATTTTGTGTGGATTATAGGGCCTTAAATGCAATCACAATCAAAGATAAAATTTTCATTCCTACTGCAAATGAACTCTTTGATGAGTTAGGTGGAGCAAGGTATTTTTCCAAGTTAGGCTTGTGGGCAGGGTACCACCAAATTAGAGTACAAGCTAATGATACTTATAAGACAACATTTCATACTCATGATGGCCATTTTGAATTTTTGGTCAAGCCATTTGGGCTGACAAATGCGCCATCCACATTTCAGTCAGCTATGAATTCCATCTTTAAACCTTATTTAAGAATTTTGTTTTGGTTTTTTTTTTTATGATATCCTCATATACAGTAAGGATTGGAAGGAGCATTTGAAGCATCTAGCAATTGTTCTGAGAATCTGAGAACAAAATTTATTCTATGTGAAGTTGGCCAAATGCACTTTTGGGAAGACTTTAATTGACTACTTGGATCATATAATATCTGCGAAGGGGTTAGAAATGGATGGCAGTAAAGTGCAAGCTATTAGAGATTGGCCTATACCTAAGGGTGTGAAACACGTTCGAGCTTTCCTTGGACTCACGAGGTATTATAGGAGATTTGTATGCCATTATGCTTCTATAGCGGGTCCTTTGACTAATTTACTAAAGAAGGATATGTTTGTGTGGAATATACAAGCTGAGAAAGCCTTCATTCAACTCAAAATGGTGTTGCAGCAAGCACCCGTTTTAGCATTGCCAAATTTTACTAAACCATTTGTGGTTGAGACTAACGCATCAGGTGTGGATATCGGTGCATTTGCAACAAGAGGGGCACCTCGTAGCTTATTTTAGCAGAAAGATAACTAAAAGGATGCAGGCATCTTCTACATATGTAAGAGAAATGTATGCGATCACGGAGGCAGTCAAAAAATGGCCGTAGTACTTGTTGGCAGGGGAATTCTCTATTCAAACAGACCATCAAAGCCTTCATCACCTGGTGAACCAGGTCATTCAGACGCCAGAGCAACAAAAGTGGCTCCATAAACTGGCTGGATATAGCTATAAAATTATTTACAAGCCTAGGTTAAAAAAATGCAGCTGTGGATGGTTTATCAAGAGTTCCTTATGAAGATACTGCTAGTCTATCATTGATGACCACTCCAAAGGTGGTGTGGTTAGATACGTTGAGAGCAGAGCTGCAGAATCAAAGAGAATACAGAAAGTTAATGGAAACTATAACAATAGGTCCAGAGTTCAAACCTGTGTTTCATATAAGAGATGGTCTATTATTGTACAAAGGCAAGATTTTGGTGCCTAAAGAGCTGCATGAGGAAATTTTAAATGAGATGCATTCATCTCTAGTGGGGGGTCATGCTGGAATTGCAAAAACTTTGGCATGATTAAAAGCTTCATTATATTGGGAAAACATGCACAAGACTGTGCATGAATTTATCAGAGCATGTCTCATCTGTCAACCCAAATATGGTACTACAAAACCAGGGGGTCTTCTTCAACCACTTCCAATTCTAGAGAATATATGGGATGATCTAGCAATGGATTTTATCACAGGGTTACCAAATTCACAAGGCAAATCAGTGATTATGGTGGTTATTGATAAATTAACTAAAGATGCTCATTTTTTCCCATTGGCTAAGGGATTTAGAGCAATGAAGGTAGCTGATATATTTGCTACGATTATCTTGAAGCTTCATGGGTTGCCCAAATCTATTATATCAGATAGGGACCTAATTTGTCAGAGTAATTTTTGGCAGCAGCTCTTTCTCAAACAAGGTACAACTCTGCAAATGAGTACAACATATCACCCCCAATCCAGTGGCCAATCTAAGGTGACAAACAAAACATTGGAGCAGTATCTTCGAGCATTTGTTAATGAAGAACCCCAGCAATGGAGTCAGTACTTAGCATGGGCGGAATATTGGTATAATACGTCATGGCATTTAGCTATTAAGTGCACACAATTTGAAGCAGTTTATGGAAGAGCACCGACTGCTCCTGATTATATTAAGGGGAATGCTACCAATTATGAAATGGATTTCAATCTGACCAAACGCAAGGAGTTGCTACAGAAATTGAAGATGCATTTGACTCAAGCTCAGTGTAGTATGAAGAGTAGAGTTGATGCTCATAGGCAGGAAAGGGAATTTCAAGTGGGTGATTCGGTATTTCTTAAGCTAAAGTCGTATCGCCACAATCACTACTTCAGAGGCAAAATCAAAATCTCTCTGAGCACTATTATGGGCCTTATCAGGTGATAAAGAGGGTAGGGGAAGTAGCTTATAAACTGTAGTTGATAGAAGGTGCACGTATTCACCTAGTATTTCATGTTTCTTTGCTCAAGCAATGTGTGAAGGTGCCTTCGCATGTTGTAATAGATGAGCTGCCCAATATTCATGAGAACCATCAATGGGTATTCAGTCCAAAAATGGGAAGTTTCATCAAAGAGGTGTTAGTGCGATGGGAGGGCTTACCTATTGATGAGTCCACTTGGAAAAGAGAGTCTGCCATAGTTAAAGCTTTTCCAAATTTGAACCTTGAGGGTAAGGTTCATTTTGTGAAGGGGAGTAATGATACTGATACAGTTGAAGAAACAAAGGATCAGGCTGAGTCGATGGTGGGTGTTGTTGGCAAGAGAAGTGATCGAGTCGGAAAAGATCCAGAATATTTGAAAGAATATGCACTGTAGCTGCGCGCGCTTAGTTAGCGGGAAAGAAGGGAAATTCAGCTGAGAGTTTGTTAGAAATGTGTGGATGTAATTGACAAAGAGGCTGTAATAAAGGGTTGTTCAATGAATGAAATCATTTCCTCAAATCCCTAATCTCTCTCTGATCCTGTTCTCCACTGTTCTTCCCCAAATCCTATTCTTCAATATCCTCCAATCTTCAATTCTTGATTTATTTTGAATCGTCTTGTATCACTCCTCAACATTATGCTTTCATCGTTAGAATCATTTCTTAATGTTTACATGACAAGTACTGGATGAAAACCATTCATAGTCCTAGATCTCTCTACTCTAATAATCTCAGTTGATTATTTATTAGCATTTTAGATAAGTTCCCATCATTGTACTACTTGTCGATAATCAGGAGAACTTTTTAAAGCTATTAATTAATCCAACTGCAATCTATATTAGAAATTTATTTTCCCAATTACTGTTGTTGCTGTTGATTTTGGTGTGGGAGCAAACTGTTGAATTTGTGGATTCTTTAGGAAACGAATAAGGCAAACTTGTTGACTTTCACCGACATTTGACTGATTCCTTGTCGCTGTCGTTAACCTGCAAAAAAGTTCGATACACGGGAATGGATCCCGGCGACGAATTCTCTGACGCTCAAGTCAGTAATCAGGAAGATTATGAAAGAGCGTTTATGTGGAAAATATTGATTACCTTTTTATGGTAGGGGATAGGGGTATTTATAGTCGTCTTAAGAGACAGTTTAGAGATAATCATTTATCTCTATGTCTCGGTGTTTTTGGATAGGATGTAGAGTTCAAACTTGTTTCATGATAAGAGATGTAGTTTAAACCGCCTCTTAGAGATAACCATAAATTTGAATTACTCTTTAAATATCTAAATTGGTTTATAACGAGTTCCTACCCATACCTAATAGGACAGATCCTGTTTTTGGGTTACTGGGCTTCGAAGAAAGACCCAGTTCCCATTTCGGACCCGTTTGTAGGTAAAATTATCGTTTTACCTCTGAAGCTTTAAGATTCGTATTCGATTTGAACGGTCTCGATTTAATCCCATTTTTAGCCATATCACGAGCCCCCCACTCCTAAAGACGGAGTTTAATAGCCTTTGGGGAGTAGTTTTTTTGTTTTAATGGCATACTGGATTTTATTTGAGTTCTTTAGGAGCTTTAGAATCGCTCACGGTGCGTAACAACATTCAATTGAGCCTGCCTTGTACTCAAACATGTTGGTGGGATCTTCTGGATTTTCCATTGATTTCTCTAATTTTAAAATTATTTTTCGAACTATTTATTCAATTTCGTGAAGTAACAATCTATTTTCAAAAAGTAATAATTAATCGTTCTAATTAATAATTATCTATCTAGGAGTTCAAAAATATTTTTCCCAAATTTATAATTATTTTTTAGAACTTTTAATTATTTTTTGCAATTTTTAAATAATTAATTCGAATTAATAATAAAAATAAAAGAATTAATCAATTAAATACCGACGTGGCACAATCTGGAGCGTCGATCATGTCACTGGCGCGATTTTCTGAATGATCAGACGGTTGATCTGCAGCTTGATGACGCGGTTTAATTTGGATGCTCTAATCGTGAGCGCACATCCGGAGGGGGCGTTTCCCCCTCTTTCACGCTCGGAGCCACACTCGCTCGGAATTTGGTTGAGAGGGACGTGGCTCAATTTGAGCCGTCGGATCTTGATCAAGCGCGAATTTTGAGGCAATGTTTTTCCCCATTTTCACGCTCGGAGCCGCATTTGCTCGGAATTTGGTTCTGAGGTACGTGGCTCAATCTGAGCCGTTGGATCTTGATCAAGCGGGAATTTTTAGGCAACGTTTTCCCCCATTTTCATGCTCGGAGCCGCGTTTGCTCGGAATTTGGTTCTGAGAGACGTGGCTCAATCTGAGTCGTTGGATCTTGATCAGGCACGAATTTTGAGGCAACATTTTTTCCAATTTCACGTTCGGGGACATATTTGCTCGGATTTGGCTCCAAGGGACGTGGCAGTACCAGAGCCGCCTGATCTTGATCAGGCACGAATATTGAGATGAAGTTTTCCCCAATTTTCACGTTTGGGGACAGTTTTGCTCCGATTTGGGTCCGAGGGACGTGGCGACATCAAGGCCATCTGATCTTGATCAGGCACGAATATTGAGACAAAGTTTTCCCCAATTTTCACGTTCGGGGACACGTTTGCTCAGATTTGGCTCCGAAGGACGTGGCGACACCAGGGTCGACTGATTTTGATCATGTGTGAATATTGACACGAAGTTTTCCCCAATTTCACGTTCGGGGACACGTTTGCTCGGATTTGGCTCTGAGGGACATGGTGACACCAGGGCCATCTGATCTTGATCAGGTGCGAATATTGAGACGAAGTGATCTTGATCAGGCTCGAATATTGAGACGAAGTTTTCCCCAATTTCACGTTCGGAAACACGTTTGCTCGGATTTGGCTCCGAGGGACGTGACGACACCAGGGCCATCTGATCTTGATCATGCACGAATATTGAGACAAAGTTTTCCCCAATTTCACGTTTGGGACACGTTTGCTCGGATTTGGCTCCGAGGGACATGGCGACACCAAGGTCGTCTGATCTTGATCAGGCACGAATATTGAGACGAAGTTTTCCCCAATTTCACGTTCGGGAACATGTTTTCTCGATTTAGCTCCGACGGATGTGGCGACACCAGGGCCACCTGATCTTGACGTGGTGACACCAGGGCTGTCTAATCTTGATCAGGCACGAATATTGAGATGATGTTTTCCCCAATTTCACGTTCTGGGATGTGTTTGCTCAGATTTAGCTCCGAAGGGACTTGGCGACACCACGGCCGTCTGATCTTGATCCGACGTGAATGTTGAGAAGAAGTTTTCTGTTCTTGAGTTTGACCGGTCAACAGGTCTATTAGCGTTGCTTGAAATTTCACCTTTTCGTATTCTGCCGCTTAGTATACGATGTTCACTTGGGCTTTATACTGGTCTTAGGGGCCTAAAAGTCTTGGAAGCCAAGCGACGCCCCTCAGTCACTATAAGTTCTCACCATTTACACCATCCTCTCATTCTTTACTTTTACGCTTGAAATTTTTTTCTTTCGCTCTCGGGTGGCGCCACTAGCAGTCGCGGCCGAGCATTTGATTTTCCAATGATATATTCTGACCGTTGACGTCACATCAAAGTAAATATATATTCTCTTTTAAATATTTTACGAGATGTGTAGGGTTTCTTCGGGGAGTGAGACCTCCACCTCGGACCACGAAGAGGACCAACAGTTGGTGGTTACCCCGGCAGTGGACAAGGGGAAAATGGTGATAGGATCGGTGGTCACTGAGACTATAGTGGAGGAAGATAGGAGAGCTGGGACGCAGGGCCGGCTTCCGGGTCCCTTAATGGGCCTTGGCGGAGTTCGGGAGTACTCAGACGACCTTTTGGCCAAAGTTATGTACGGAATGTCGGCTTCGTATGAGTAGAGCAGGCCGAGAGAATATTCTGAGGTTGACGACATCTCCTCCATGTTAACAGAGAAGGACTTGGTTCGGATTCGAAAGAGTCTCAAGATTCCGAAGGAACTCACTCTCCTTCCGGGGGCGGGTATCCGAGCCTACACGCCGACTTCCCCCAACACATGTGTTTTCCCATTCGACGCATTCTTTGCCGGTCTCTGCCTACCTATTCCCTCGTTCGTAGCCGAGGTACTGCAATGGTACGGCTTAAGCCCGGTCCAGTATATGCCGAACATGTGGAGGCATGTCAACAGAATTGTCCTCCAGTGCTAAGTGATAGGGGTCGTGCCTCAACTCACCATTCTCTGAAGGCTCTATCATATCCATCGGAAGAGTAGGGTGGAGTACCGGTACTATTTATCGCCGCGTCGAGGTGTGAAGCTGATAGATAACCCTGGTTCTATTAAGTTTTGGAAGGATAAGTACTTCTTAATTCAAAGCATTGCGCCGTGGAACATTCCCACTAGGTGGAGGGAGGAGGTGCCAAAATGGGTGAAGGCCGAGCCGGTGTTCACTCCAGAGGAAGATGAGATCGTAGACAAAATCCTTGCTCGTGAACCCTTGGGTTGGAAGGACTTAACCGAGGAGGTCCTCTTCGGTGGGGGTCTTAGTCCAATCGACCCTAGTACGTCCCGTAATTGTTATTCTTTTAATTCGAGCTTTCCCCCTTTTCTTTTTCACATGCCCATCTCTTTGTTGTCTTTCTTTTTCACAGAGGCATCGAAAATGGACTTAAGGGCGATGTTGCTCGACCGATGGGAGGAAGAGGAAGAGGACGACCTCAGGGCCGCAGTCTACCAAAGTTGTGAAGACCCCGGTGTCGACGACGCCGGTGGTCAACTTAGAATCCGAACCCCCTGCCCTGCCTAACTCCCCCGCTTTGAATGTTGAAAGAACTTCGATCGAGCAGGTTTTGGTGATCGAAGCCCCTCCTCTGAGAGTGGCAATAGAGAGAATTCTTACCGAGGAGCACAAGAAGCTCTTCGTCCCTGACTGGCTTGTGATGATGCACGACGGTTTTCTCGGGGACTCCATCAGCTGTATGCAAGCGGTTCAGCACTTGCCTACCCCAAAGGATCGCACTTCCCTGAAGGCGGGGACGGTCAGTGATGACGCCCACGAGATTGCCAAGGCGACCATAATGGTGAGTGGAGTCTTGTTCCCTTTTTTTTAAGGGTGACTTTCATGCTTAAAAGAGTTTTCTTTCTTGTTTTTGTCCTCGTAGATCACCTGCCATTTTAGTTACATGATGGAGCATTTTGTCGAACAGGAGAAATAGCTCAAGGCGGCGAGCGATAGAGATAGGTCGGAGCACGCCAAGGCTGTAAAAATGTATGAGGCAGAGAAATGCTTGTCCAAGTCTCAGGTGGCTCAGATCCATCTCCTCGAGGTTGCCTTGGCTAAGGCGAACGAACAGACCGCCCTGGAGAAAGAGAGGGCTGACAAAGAGAAGGAGAGGGCCGACAAGGAGAAAGAAATGGCTGCAAAGGCCGCTGAAGATGCAGTGAGGGAGAAGGAGGTCACCGTGGAAGCAGCTGCAAAGGCGATTAGGGCTGAAGCGAAGTTGCATATGCGCACAAACATGGAACAGTCCTATGCTCGGGCGCTGAAGCACGTGGAGGCGCGCGTCCCGGCTACAACAGCTCGGGGTACTACCTATCTGATCTTCTCGAAGGCGAAACTGCTCCGACAGCCGAGGAGGTTATTGAAGATGAGGAAGAAGGAGAAAAGGACGAGGGGGTGGACGTCGTCGTGGACCCTCATGCAACCAGTGCGGAGGCAACTGAGGAGGACGGTCACGGGGCCATAGTTCACCTAGAGACGTCTACCGAGGTGGTCCTCTGACTCCTTATCACATCTTCGTCATGTTTTTTAGTTGCTCCCTTTTCCTTTTGAATGCACTTGTATCGATGTCTTATAGCGGACTGGCCACCACTTATGTATCTTTACTTTTTGTAATGAAGTGCTTTTGGTGTGACGACACGACTTGTGGCTGTTATTCAAGCATAGAACTATCTTGTAGCCCTGATTGAACATAAAACCATCTTTGTAAATTTGTCTCGACTTAAGAGTGATTTACACTTCTCTCTTTTGGTCAACTTCCCCAGGGTAGCGAAGTGTCGCACCTTCGTGCCCATCTTCGTGTCGCTAGGCTAGGGGTTGCTCGCTCTGAGGAGAAGTCATCTAAGACTGAGTTTGAGCTTGGCCATCTGAGGTCGGTCTTGGCTAGTTGAAACATATAAGTGAAGCGCCTTGAGGAGGCTCTGCAAGAGGTTCCCCCCAAGGGGGGAGAGGTCGGCCCCTTAATGGCAGCTGGCAAAGCTTCAAGGCTAAAGTTCCTTTGGCACTCTTTATTCGTAGTGAAGATCGAAAGAGACGAGCTGAAGAGCTCTTTATCTAGAAGTGAAGGCAGGAGAGGGATGAGCTGAAGGATGCTCTATTTAAAGTAAGGGCGGAGAGAGACGAGCTAAAGAACGTGGTGCTCGAGAAGAGTTTAGAAGCGGCTCATCTACGGAGGAGTATCTTCAAGTTTCGACGAGGAGGGAGCGCGAGCGGGGTACCTCGTTTGAAGCTCAGGGTGACAGATGACTCCCTCAGAGAGTGTCTCATCGAATTAGAGGCAGAGAATCTTCGCTTAAAGCGGCTGTCCTAAGGAAGTAACATGAGGAGTACTTCTTGCCCACAGGGGGGGAGTACGCCCAGGAGAGATCGTTCCATGAATTAGTTGTTCGCATGCCTAACGCTCTACGAACCCTGGTGATGTGCAAAGTGGAGTGGCTGGCTCGTCGAATGGGGCATCCATTGGGGCGACGGTTAGGCCCATGGGTGTTGATGGCGCTAGGGGTGGACAACTATTATCCGAACCGACCAATCCGAACCAATCCAACCCGAACCGACCGGTTTTTAACCGAACCAATTGAGGGTTTGGATTGGATCGGTTCTTGATCTTCAATAACCAATTGGATCGGTTCGGTTGTTGGACGAGGCTTTCAAATAACCGATGAAACCGAACCGACCATACCTCTATGCATAAGTCCATAAAAAATATAGTTCTCCTTTAATTTCTTGAATATACAAATAGTCATTTCTTATTTTTCTTGAGATACAAATAGTCTTTTTTAATTTCTTTAATTCAAACCGAGCAGTTGTTCTACCTATGTTTTGGTTCTCCATAATCCTATGTGTTATGTTGTTGAAAAATGCTTGATTTACAGTGTGACCCAACTTAATAGAATCATAAAGTTGATGTAACATTTAGTAGTTACTTTAATCAAGTCAAGCAGAAATTATTTTCTAAATCTTTTTTATTGCACCTGAAATTCAATTAGCTATGGTTATTGATGTTTCTTTTATGATAATAAACTAAGATTACAGAAGTATGCAAGTGAAAAAGCAGTTTATCTCACTCATTTAAACGTCATCATCTCAAACAATTAGTGCAAAATTCATTAACAACTTGTGGTTTTATGAATCTTCATTTTAAATTCATTTTTGAATAACAAATAGCTGGTTGTTTCTTAAGTTTGATTGAAGTTGATTTTTTAAATTTCAACAAAATTATGAATGATGTTGAAGGTAAAAAGTAGCACGCCAAACCGACCATCCAATCCAATCCAAACTGAGCTTAATCGGCTTGGATGGAAACCGATCCAATTAAGGTTCGAATTGGTTGCGGATGAGAAAATTAAAAAACCGATCTTCTTTGGATCGATGGTGGATGGTCCATATTAGGTCGGATACTGACCGATGCCCACCCCTAGATGGCGCAACCCGGCTTGCAGGCCTAGAGACTTCTTTGGAAACAAGAAGAAAGCAACATAGCGCTCGTCGTCATCGTGTGTCACTTAATCTGAGCGTTCCCCTTCCTAGGAGCTAGGGCGATGCCTTGTAGTCTTGTAGAGTTTCTCTTGAATGAGTTTTTGGTCTTGAATAAGACTTGTATCCCCAATTTAGATGGAATAATATATCATATCTTTCGATCTTGTAACGAGCTTCTTTTAAGAGTTTAAGTGTTTTGTTAACATTTGCAAGAGAATTTCAATAGTTATGGGAGCAATTTCGGATGGTGAGCTACTTCGCACTCGCTTGTTCGCAAGTAGCTAAAGTGGCATCGAACCAAGTGTTGGACTCTGAACTTGTCGTTTCAACAGTTGTGGGAGCAATTTCGAATGGTGAACTACTTCGTACTTGCTTGTTCGCAAGTAGTTAAAGTGGTATCGAACCAAGTGTTAGACTCCGAACTTGTCGTTTTAAGAGTTTCAAGTTATGGGAGTAATTTCGAATGGTGAGCTACTTCGCACTTGCTTGTTCGCAAGTAGCTAAAGTGGCATCGAACCAAGTGTTGGACTCCGAACTTGTATTTTTAAGAGTTTCAAAAGTTTTGGGAGCAATTTCGAATGGTGAGCTACTTTGTACTTGCTTGTTCGCAAGTAGCTAAGGTGGAATCAAACCAAGTGTTGGACTCCGAACTTGTCATTTTAAGAGTTTGAACAGTTGTTGGAGCAATTTCGAATGGTGAGTTACTTCGTACTTGCTTGTTCGTAAGTAGCTAAAGTGGTATCGAACCAAGTATTGGACTCCGAACTTGTTTTTTGAGAGTTTTTATACTTAGAGTGTACGCTTCGGGGTAAGACAACCAGAATATTTAGACAATAGGTTTTTCTGAGAAAGTAAACTGCTTTTATTAAAGATGACTAAGTGGCTACTTCTGAGTTGCAAGCCATTATTACATTTGAAAAAATCAACTAAATAAGAAGAAAAACAAACTTAGAAATGCTCTAGGATTAGAAGTTGCTTGGAGCGGTGTTCAAATACCCTCTTGGTACTTCAATAAGTGTTCCGCATTCCATGTTCTTGGTACTCTCTTGCTCCCCGGGTCTTCAAGTTGGTAAGCGCCAGGGTGGACAACATTGGAGATCCGATACGGTCCTTGCCAATTAGGTGATAGCTTGCCTTTCTTACACGGGAATGAAATTGATAGCTTTCTAAGCACCAAATCTCCTTCTTTGAGATTAGTGGGACATACTTTCTTGTTGTAGGACTGCTCAATCCTATGCCGATAAATCTCCTGACGGATGGAGGATCTTTCTCGAATCTCATCGATAAATGGACAAGTTGCCCCAAAGCTTGTTCGAATTTTGCTCTTCATTGAAGTCAATCAAGAGGGGCGAAGGTAGGCCAACTTTCAGTAGGATGACGGCTTCGGAGCCGTAAGTAAGGTTGAAGGGAGATTCTCCTTTCGGGGTCCTCTTAGTAGTGCGGTAGCTCCAGAGCACATTGGGGAGTTGTTCGACCCATAATCCCTTGGCAAACTTGTCTAGTCTCTTATTTAGGCCTAAGAGAATTTACCGATTGGCGTTCTTTTCTTGACCATTGGATCGCGGTTGGGATATCGAGGAGAATCGTTGCTGGATGCCTAGGTCTGTACAAAAATTGCGAAAGGTTGCCCCCGTAAATTGGGTCTCATTGTCTGTTACTAAGATTTGAGGTACACCGAATCTTCACCGAATCTACAGATGATGTTCTTCCAAAAGAACCACTAGACTCTGTTCTTAGTGATCATCGCTACAGGCTCAATTTCGATCCATTTGGAGAAGTAGTCGATTGCAACGACAAGGAACTTCAGCTGGCCCGATGCCAGAGGGAACGGCCCGAGCAAGTCCATCCCCCACATTGCAAAAGGAGTCGGACTGGATAAGGAGGAGAGATGGGCTTGTGGTAAATGCCGAATTATTGAGAACTTTTGGTAGGGGGAGCATTGGCAAACATGTTGTTTGGCGTCGCTAAGGAGTGTGGGCCAGAAGTATCCGTAATTTAAGATTTTGTGGGTGAGGGACCTTGCTCCCAAATGAGTGCCTCACATCCCTTCATGGGCCTCCTTTAGAGTGTATTGGGCCTCCTCGGGGGAGAGGCATTTCAAGTAGGGTCTGCTGTCCACTTGAGTGTAAGAGCGCTTGTACATGACCCTTCGATGAGCGTATATCGCTCGGCTCTGGTTCTGATTCTTCTAGCCTCTTTAGGGTATGGAGGGAGGATTCCATCTTTGAGGAACTCGAGCAAAGGCTTCATCCAATTCTCCCCGAGTGCTAGGGGCAGCGTCTCTATCAGTTTGGGGTCATCTTCCTCGATGCTAGGTTTCAAGAGGACTTATATCAAGACGGTTTGTTCTAGCCCCTGGAGGGAAAAGAGGAGGCCAACTTTAAGAGGGCATCTGCCTACGCATTCTCCTCTCGGGGGATCCATTGAAGTTGTGCATCTTTGAAAGTGGACAGTAGCTCTTTGACCTTGGCCAAGTATTTGACCATGCGATCATCTCTTGCTTCATACTCCCCCGATACCTGGTTCACTATCAGCTGTGAGACACTGAATATTTCGACATGCTGGACTCCAGCCTTGCGAGCCATACACAGACCGGCTATGAGAGCCTCATATTCAACCTCGTTATTTGATGCCCGAAAACATATGCGGAGTGGGTACTAAAGAACAAAATTATCGGGGCTAGTCAGGATGATCCCCGCCCCACTTCCGTCAGCGCATGAGGAACCATCAACATACACGATCCAGAATGGGGGTTCTCTATTGCCATGTTGGGATCTAGGATAGTGCTCTCTACTATAAATTCTGCCAGGGCTTGTGCCTTGATTGCGGCTCTGGGCTGATAGTTGATATCATGTTAGCTCAGCACTATAGACCACTTCATAAGGCACCCCGAAGTTTCGGGCTTGTGGAGAACTTGCTTGAGCGGTTGGTCGGTAAGAATGACCACTGAGTGCGACTGGAAGTAGGGGGACCGAGCTTTCGGGCTGTCATGACTAACGCATAGGCCATCTTTTCTACCTTTGGATAACGGAGTTCGGCGTCCCTGAGGACCATACTCACATAGTAGATTGACTTTTGCGTCTTATCTTCTTCTCTTACCAGGACGGCGCTGAGAGTCTGTTCTGAGATAGCGAGGTATATATAGAGGATTTCCCCAGGCCTTGGCTTGCTCAAGAGTGGGGGGTTGACTAGAAGGCTTTGAGTTGATCGAAGGACTCCTGCTTCTGTTGCCCCCACTCAAAGCCTTTCACCCCTCTAAGGGCCTTGAAGAACGGAGAGACATTTTTCTCCTGACTTGGAGAGAAAACTCCCTATGACCGCGAGGCATCCTATGAGTCTCTGTACATCTTTGACACTGAAGGGGGAGCCATGTTCAGTATGGCCTGAATCTTTTCCGGATTGGCTTCTATGCCTCTTTGGCTAACCATGAACCCAAGGAATTTGTTGGATGAGACGCCGAAGGCACACTTGTTCGCTTTTAGTCTCATGTTGTGTCTCCTCAACACATCAAAGGCCTCCTGAAGATCGGAGACATGATTCAATTTGCTGATGCTTTTTACCAACATGTCGTCTACATAGACCTCTATCTTCTGGCCGATCTGTTCTCTGAAGACCTTGTTGACAAGGCACTGATAAGTTGCACCGGCGTTCTTTAGCCCGAAGGGCATGACCCGGTAGCAGTATAAACCCTGGTCGGTTACAAACGAAGTCTTTGGAATATCAGAAGAGAACATCCTGATCTGGTTGTTCCCGAAAAAGGCATCCATGAAACTCAAGAGTTCGTGTCTGAAGGTTGCATTAATCAGGGCATCAATGCTCGGGAGCGGGAAAGGATCTTTTGGGCAAGCTTTGTTTAGATCCGTGAAATCAATGCAAATTCTCCAGCTCCCGTTGGCCTTTTTGACCATCACAATGTTGGACAGCCATTTGGGATAGTTGACCTTCTGTATGAACCAGACATTCAAGAGTTTCTCTATTTCTTCTTTGATTTCCTGCTGGCGTTCTGGAGCGAACTTGTGTCGCTTTTGCTGGACAGGTTTGGCCCCAGGAGCAACACTAAGGTGATTCATGAGAAGTTTTTCAGAGATTCCAGGCATGTCGGTCGCGGTCCAAGAGAATAGATCACGATTTCCCCTTATACATTGGATAATGTCAGTTTTGACGGGAGGCAGAAAGACCTTACTAATTTGGGATGTCCTGGTCGGATCTCCTTCTGAGATGGCTTAGCTACTCCCTTGTGGGAGCTCGAGGGCTTCAAGGGAGAGGACCAGCCCTCCTATCGAAGTCATGTAACATTTACGAGCTGTCTCCTGGCTCCCTCTCACTTTTCCCACCCCTATTGTGGTGGAAAATTTCATCTTCATATGGTAGGCCGAGGGTACGGCCTAGAGAGCAGCTAGACCGAGTCGGCTCAGAATGACATTGTAAGCGGCCTTCATATCTACCACCATGAAATCCATCGGTTCGGTTTCGGGTGATCGAGGTTTTGCCAACGGTTACGTCGAGAGTAATCACTCCCTCGATCGTCACTGGCACCCCGGGGAACCCGTGGAGAGTGTAGTCAGTGGGCTTGAGTCGATCCCTAGACAACTTGAGACCCTGGAAGGCTTCCAGAAAAAGGATGTTAACCGAACTGCCGTTGTCCACCAGGACTCGGCGTACTTTGAAGTTGACCATATAGAGGTTTATCATAAGAGCATCACAATGAGGCATTTGGATGCCTTCCAAATCCTTGTCAGAAAAGGTAACAGGAACTCAAAGGCCCTTGGGGGGAGGATGGTTTTGTACCGAGTTAGCATTTCGGGAGGAGTTCGAATCTCTCCCCATTGGGCCTCCGTGAATGAGGTGTTGGATAGCTTCAGCTTCGGAATTTTGGATCTCGACAGGTCGCTCAGTTCGTTTATTAGCCCCTCTGGGAGGCGGAGGAGGATCTACCCTGTCTTTCCTTACGAACCTAGAAAGTTGCCCCCTCTGAATGAGGGCTTCAATCTCGTCTTTGACGGCCCTGAAAATTATCCGAGTCGTGGCCGTGATCCCTATGGAAGCAGCACCATTTGTCCTTATTTTCTCTTCTTGCTTGGTGTATTCATCTTCGGAGGTGGTGGATGCAGACCTTCTTTCCCAACCTCCATCAGGATGGCTAAAACACTAGCATTAAGTGGAGTAAACTTTTCAAAATAGGGAGGAGGGCGGTGCTGACCACCATTGTCTTTCTGAAGCTTCTTAGCCCATTCTTCTTTAGCGCCATTCCTTTTGTTCTCGGCCAGTGGCTCTTTCTGATCAAGCGGGAGGAGGGCCTCCTCTCCCCTAATATATTTCTCACTCCTCAGCACAAGTACCGAGAAGTCTCGAGGCGATTTTTTAGCGAGAGATGCCTTCAAGTCAGCGTGGTTGATGTTGTGCCACAAAGCAGCAGAGGCTACCGACTGGTCTAGGGAGGTGATTGACCGGGCCTCGGTGGTGAAACGCTTGACATAGTTCCTTAACCGCTCGCCCTTCCTTTGATTGAGTGCCAGCAACGATGTGCTTATCTTTTCGGCGCGACGGCTACTCACAAAATGGGTAAGGAGAGCCCTTCGAACTGATTGAAGGAGAAGATAGAGGCATGGGCGATTCGAGAATACCATTCTCTTGCAGGCCCCTTAAGCATGGCCGGAAAGGTTTTACAAAGAAGTGCATCCGAAGCCTGGTGGATCATCATGAGAGTTCTAAAACTCTTGGTGTGGTCAGCAGGGTCTGACTCCCCGTTATATGACTCAATGTGAGGTGGTTTGAAGTTTTCCGGGACTGGGGCTTCCATGATGGTTCGGAAAAACTGAGGCCTACTTGGGTGGAAATTCCTCGCCCGTTGTTCCTCTTCTCTGTCAAGTCTGCCAAGGCGCCTCTCCATCTCGTGGAGACGGCGGTAGACCGAGTCCTCCTTTCGGTCGAATCTTGCTGATCCCCGAGACTCATCCTCATGCGTAAGGGGACTAGGAGTGCGGTGGTGATGGCTTGGGGCAGGTTGAGGACTAGGCACCCGTTGATCGTAGTTAGGAGCAACATTGAGGGCCCGCAGAACGACTTCTTGAAAATCCTGGAACTTCGCCCTTGTGACAGGTGCCTCCCGATCTCGGTGGTACCTTTGGGCGGATCGACCGGTCAGGGTGTGGCTCCTCCTCCTCTGACGGTGCAGGGGTGACTCCCTCCGCCTCCCAGGAGAGTTCGATCTTCTGCGGTCTGGCCTACGGAGGGATCGGGCTCTAGGGGACCGAATCGTAGGACCCCTTTGATGTTCACGGAGAGGGATTCCATCATGGGTCCGCTTCTCATTCAAGCGGGTCCGAAGATCTAGCACATGTTGCCGATTGACAATAACGTGTCGGAGATCCTTTGGCATTGGAGGACTGTGAGAGGCCATGGAGTCGGATGAGAATTATGTACTGAGACATGGTCGTGAAGAGGAGGTTGCCTTTGACGAATTCGACGGGAGCCCCCCGGGGCAACTCTTTGAGGCCCTTGAGGGACCTACTGGGGGTGAGGTTGTTGAGGAAGAGGCTGTCCAGACTGCGGTTGCTGGATAGGTTAAGGGAGAAGCTGTCCAAGCTGCGGTTACTGGACTTGCTGGACGGGTTAAAGGAGGACATCATGAAGTGGATGAGGAGAAGGAATGGGAGTGGCTCTGCGGCTGGAGACCGTTGCCTTCCCCTTCTTCGGAGGCATAGCTTGGAATACAACTTTACCGGTGCAGTAATGCTGGATTGCTTTTCGTTTCCGACAGACGGCACCAATTTGTTGCTGCTAATTTTGGTGTGGGAGCAAACAGATGAATTTGTGGATTCTTTAGGAAACGAATAAGGCAAACCTGTTGACTTTCACCGACGTTTAACTGATTCCTTGTCACTGTCGTTAACCTGCAAAAAGTTCAATATACCAGGATGGATCCCGGCGACGAACCCTCCGACACTCAAGTCAGTAATCGGGAAGATTATGAAAGAGCGTTTATGTAGAAAAATATTGATTACCTTGTTATGGTGGGGGAGAGGGGTATTTATAGTCGCCTTAAGAGACAGTTTAGATATAATCATTTATCTCTATATTCCGGTGTTTTTGGATAGGATGTAGAGTTTAAACTCATTTCATGATAAGAGAGGTAGTTTAAACCGCCTCTTAGAGATAACCATGAATTTGAATTATACTTTAAATATTTGAATTGGTTGTAACGGGTTGCTACCCATACCCAATAGGACAGATCCGTTTTTGGATTATTGGACTTCGAAGAAAAACCCAGTTCTCATTTCGGACCTGTTTGTAGGTGAAATTATCGTTTTACCCCTGAGAGTTTTAAGATTCGTACCCGATTTGAACGGTCTCGATTTAATCCCATTTTTAGCCATATCAACAGCTATCAAAACAATGAGGTAATTAGCCAGTTGCACCCGCCATTGCATGAAATTATTCCTTATGGAAATAGTGGCACTATAGTTAAGTCAATTAATTAAGTATATCCATAAAATATTTCAAAATCAATAATTTTCCCACTCTCAGACTAAATCAATAGGAAATATGTACTTATCTTCTCGCTCTCCTGAATTGGTAGGATCTTTGGCATTATTTAGGATAACAAACAAATAAATATTGAAAAAAATTAAAAAGCTAAATCTATAGTGAACTAACCAACAATCATTAATTAATTTCAAGTTTAACTAGAGGGACCATAAGAAGTCTTGCAGTTATGAGATGATTTACCTAAAAAAGATAAAAAGATTGAAGAGAAGTGCAAAGAAAATGAGAGTCTATGATGTAAATGAGTGGACATGCAATATTAAAGTGAATGACATATATTTTCCAATGTTCCACTCACAAAACATATGTTATCATGAAAATACATCAACATCAGTTAGGAGGAAGAGATTCTTGAATCTAAAACACATCTACGTGTGTGTCAGGATAGTGATAGGTTTAGTTTAATTGTATAAATATTACCATCATCAATTAGGAGAGCGTAATCCTGAAATCAAAATTCATCTATGTACATGTGTTTTGTGTGTGTGTGTGTAACTGTGGTTTTGACTGTACGTAGAACTGCTTGTGCATGTGGGCATGTGGTGTATGCATACCTGAACCACATTAGCTCGGGGTCAGAGTCATGGACGTCTGTCTTCCTCACTGAATGGTCTCGCTATCTTGAGCTCTTGCAAGGCTTGCTGCAACCGAGCGTCGAATGCCTACAGAACCATCAGTGTTGATCATGGGCCCTTGGTTGTGCCACGAAATTGGATTTATTCTTTACTGCACTGCCTATAATGTTTACTCGTCAATGAACTATTTAGAGTAGCTGGTGAGGATTGTATCGTGGCCAGCAAGCAATCTACAACTGACTGTTCGTTGGGAGATGCTGGCTGGAATACAACGGCACATCTATGCTTCCATACTAACCAAGGATCACATTAGGACTCTCTTTCACCTATCATCAATCATATAGAAGCAATAGAACCCGTGTAAATATATAGAAGCAATAGAACTTGCGTTTGAAATTATATGCATCAAACTGGCTTTTCCTTGTAGCTTATGAGCAAAATCACAAATTAGAAATAGATGCATGCTCGATTCCAAATGTACCTTGCATATTGCGCACTTGTTATCAGTGTTCTCTGCCTCGTAGTTTATCAAAACTTTGTTGGTGATGTGCAACAAGAAATAGTGCACCTGGCCACGGTTGAACCTCTTTATGCCCCCACATTGTATTGTAATCCACTTCGGCTACAGGTCTACTAGTCAATTTTGGAATAACTTCTACCGGCTAAAATCGTGCTTCAGCATATGTAGATCATATTGGGGATATAGCAGTTAATTGATGATTCAGCACACTTCACTTCTCACCCAGCAGCAGCAAAAAAAACACATATTCCCAACTCAGCATATTATACGCATCTAGAATATAAGACGAGCCAATAGATATACCAAAGATGCAAGCGCCCATGCTTTTTAAGATGCAAACGGAGCAGGCCCCGTCCTATGAGCCACCCTGCTTATCTATGGGAGATAACACATGCCCACTTGGGAATAATTTTTTACCAGGACCAGGAGCAGCAGTAAAAGGACAATAAAAAAGCAGCCAAGAAAATTTTGCTGAAGGAAATCAAATTTATATATAAAATGGTTGAGTATCTTGAGTTCCCGTCCATCCTCAAGCAAATACAAAAACATAAAGCTGAAAAGAACAAAGGAACCTCCTACAGGTAGTTAAATGGTCACATTAGGACGACCACATACAAACAAACAGACCTGCCTTCTATTAACAAACATACAACCTCCCTCCTATCGGGATGAAAAGTTTAGAACACCCACATGCAAGTGCCTGGGTTGCATATAACAAGTTCAAATTTATTTCCATATATTATATTATTATTGTGATAATAACAAACTATACAACCCAGCTGTTTCTTTCTTCCTTCCTTTCTATAGAGCAGAAAGTTCGTCGAGGTGACAATCCATGACTTCAGAAACAGCCTCCATGAATGCAGTCTCACTCATCCCTGGAAGAACAGTATCGTTGGCCTCACGGATGATCTCCTCAATCTTTGATTCCTTCTTGAGAGTTTCCCTGCACAGTATGCTTCCTATGTCATACGGAGTCAGCCCTCTTTCTGCTCCCTTCTTCAGGAGCATGGTGGAGATGTGCAGAGTGCGGGAGCAATCCCGCGACAAATCCCAACCATGAACCTTGAGGAGATCAATGTCCTCCTCAGCATCCAGTGATCGTATGTATTCCAGGGTTTCTGAGTTGAAAGGTTGCCGAGCTTGAGGCCAGTAAAGCCACTCAAATGTGCAATCTTCAAACTGCACCCATGGCAAGAAAATGACAATAATAAGAACATTTTCACTGAATTCTTACATGTTCCCATATACTCCAAACACAACAAGAGTAGCAGAGAAGGGGAACCTCATCTGCAGCAGCAAGATGCTTCACCCCGAATCAGATATTTTTCACTAGTTGTAATCAGATTTAGTTTTTCACTATTTCTAATAAATCAAATTATGTGTAAGAAATAAGGATTAAAAGTTAAAAGAAGGGGGTATGTGAAGCCATGAACACCATTAACAGCTGAAGTTGTGGCATCTCTGAGGTCTGGCCTTTTACTAAAAAAGATATTTAAGTGATTCAGATTACTCAACAAAAACCACCCAGTAATTTGAATGTCTATATATATATATATATAGAGAGAGAGAGAGAGAGAGAGAGAGCGAGAGAGTTCCCTTGCGTTGTGCACTAGGCCTCCATGTGCACTCGGCCTTCCCGCCTTCATATCGACGATCCGAACCGTTCACATTAATCACCACATCTAAATTAGTCTAAATATGTAAAATCAAATCATTTGAAATTCATTTTACCCATCCATCATGTGACTATAAAAAACAATGATTTTCAGCTATACAATTTTGTAATACTTTAATGGATGGGCAAATGAATTTCAAAAGATTTGATTTTTACATATTTAGACTAATTTAGATGTGTAGATCAATGTGAACGGTTCGGATCGACAATACGAAGGTGGGAAGGTCGAGTGCACACGGCGGCCTAGTGCACAACAGAAGGGGACTCTCTCTCTCTGGACGGACTCTCTCTCTCTCTCTCTCTATATATATATATATAATCATATCTGAGTACAAGATAGGTTGTCTTATTATTTGATTTAAGAGTTGTTAATTTGCTGCAATGGATCCTACGCAATAGAAAGGGAAAAGGATTGTAAGTATATGCAATGTCATTTCACCTTTCCCATTCGCATAAAAACCATTGCAGCACTTCCGATCGAAGTGTATGATGACTTTCTTTGTCTTACTCAGAATTCTTTCGTGTCTTGGCTATATGCTTTTGAATCTACACCTACAAGTGTCATACTACGGTAGTATGGTACTAATAGATTAAACTCAAGCATTCCTCATTATAGACAATCTCTATCAATATATTTCAAGAAATATCATCCACAATAAAACTGATATTTTCTGACTATGTGAAAGGGGAATTGTCCTGGACACACACACTTCCAAAAACAACCTAAAGAGGCTAATGGGAAATGTGAAAACAGTGAAGCATGATAATAAAATGTCTATATCAAAGAATGCCGAACAAAATAAAATTGTGAATAACAATGTGTATGATAACCTGCAGTGGAAAAAGGTCTACAATTGTGAATAGTAAGGTATAAAGTTGTCAATAATAAGGTACTCCATAAATTAGATAGGAGGAAGTTGATGAAAAAGAGAAAATCTCAAGTTCAATTCTAAATTGTTGAAAATAAGACTCATAAATTTTACGTATTTTGAAAAGACAAGGAAAATGTAAATTTATGTTGTTAACAAAAGAAATTGCAAACAAAAGCACTACACTCTGACTACAATTATGATTAGTAAACAACATTTCAGTTAACCACTTGTTATAAACACTATTGCTAAAAAAGCAGACAACAATCAAATCATGATAAAACGTGATAAAAAATGAGTCAAAAGGACAACTCACATTCCCAGGCAAACAATATCCATGATCTATAGGAATTAGCACGAACCGCCCATCCTCTTCCTTCCGCACCAATAAATTACCGGCATGACGATCTGCATTCGCCAACCTTATATCCAAAACAGATATCTTATGGACCTCCTCCACAGGGAATGCACGGGGACCCATATCATCGCAACTCCCATTGTTCTTCACAAACATCTGCAGAGATCCAATCTTGAAACCCTTCTCCCCATAACTATCATGATGCGAGAAACAACTCTTCAAGCACTTCACCATTGTTGTCGGAGGAACGCCAGCAAACCCAACTTCCTCAGATAGCCATGTTCGACGCCCATCAATTGGATGATCAAGTACATATGCAGCTACTTCCCTGAATGCACCTTCCCCTACCCTTGTACCCCTTTTCAGTCCTTCACCATCCAAAGATAATGGAAGTCCACGCGGATTGTTCTCTGCCATTGGCTCCTCATCCATTGGCTTGAATACAGCAACATAATTAAGCCCAGATTCATCATACATAAAATAGGCTCCCCCTGATCCTTCAGATGACATAACTGGCAGATTACCCTTTTCTAACCCAGCAAATGAGGATTGCACCAAATCAATGATCCCTGGTGACAACTCAATTTTAGGATTAACAATCAAGGGCTCGATCCATACATTCCCATTGGGCAGTTCCTGTTTCTCATGAACCAAATCATCATCCTCATCGGTATCAACCGACAGCTCGAAATCCTTCTCAACCTGCTTACTCCTAATCTTAGCTGATTTCCTCACCAACAAATGAATAACTGCATCATTATTCTTACACACATCATTAATAATCTTCTGATCATCCTCAAGCTCCACACCATCACAAATCAACCTCTGCTTACTAAGATCTACAATCCCATTCCCCTTCTCCGCAATCTGCTTCTTAACATACCCCACATTCTTACAACTCTCAACCTGAAACTGAAGCTTCTTTCCACAAGCAGTCTTCACCGTAATCGACCTCAAATTCGACAACTTAATAACAAGATGAAGCACATTCCCATCCGACACTCCATAATCCCTAACCAAACTATTACTCCTCGCAAGCTCCCGCCCATCAAACACAAGCTTCTGTTTCTTACTCACAAACCCTTTATAATTCTGTATCCGAAGCTTCACCGAAGCAATCGAATCCGACTCAAGCACCCGCATTGGGATCACAGAGTTACCCGGAACCGAAAGGAATATCAATATCGACTCCGGCAAGCAGTGAGCTGACCTACCGTCGTCGAATCGAATTGGGGAAAGGACTGGGTCATCTAAAATTGGGGCTAAACTCAACGCGGCAATTCCGGCCGACGACATCTTGAAATGGGTGTGTTAATCTAACCAAGATCGAAACATTACACTATAGAACCCTAATTTGAACAAAAACTACAAATCCATCTGAATTTTTTTAAAAAAATGAATGAATCCTAAGCTAAACAGACCCTAATCTGGACAAAATCTACAGACCCATGAACGAACTAAGTGGCAAGATTAAAACTTGGGAAGGAAGAAACCCTTATCCCAAGATCTGAGTAAAACTGCTTGGAAATTTTAGGGTTTCCATGGCCGATAATCGAAGAAGTGGAAATGGAGGGGGGTTTCTTACTGTCGGAGAAGAACGGGAAACGCGATCGACTGGAAATCAAGGGTTCGGAAGAGCAAACGGGGATCGTCGTCTTCTTCTTCTTCTTCCTCGTTCGTGATCGAGCGATCGATCGGCTCCAATTTCTTGAATTTTTTTCCCTTTTGTTTGGCGATATTTTGGTTGTTTTTAGGGGGATTTTTAAGAAAAGGGAAAGGGATGACGATGTCTGAGGCTGTTTGACCGGCGACTTTTTTGTATGTTAACGCGACACGGAGTTGGTGACGTGGCATTATTAGCCGGTGGGTTCGTGGAAACTATCTTGGGTGGTTAAATTACCAAGATACCCCCGCACTGTTCGAAAATGTATGGAATATTTTTTTGGGTAAACCTACAACAATATTGAAATTCCATATTTAAGGTCTTGATTAATTCCAAAGGTCTAACATTATGTATACTACAATTCAAGTCCTAATATTAATTTTTTAAAGTATAGATTATGACCTAGTCTTGCCTCGAACTTTAGCCCTTCATTTTATCATATTATTTATAAATTATCTTTAGTGACATTAATTATTTTATATGAGTGACACGTTTGTAAATAATTATGTCGTAAATAAATTTGAACTTCGAGGGTATTATGCTAACCGATAATATTTGAGTAAATGGATAGTTAATATAACTCACTTAAAAATGAGTAGATGAAATTATATAGTTAGTTGTCTATAAATTACACAATTCTAACTCTCGTATTACAGTATTAGAGATTCGAGCTAATAAGTTTGATATATTTAACTAATTTTGCATAAAATGTTAAGTGTAACCCCTATTTTCGTTAAATTGTATTTTCAAATATTTTTCCGTATTTTAAACTATTTTCTTTTTAAATTAATATGTCGTTCAAACTATTTTGTGAAGTCCAATATTTGATTATTCAACTATTTTAGTATTTGAAATATTTTGGAACCCAATTCTTATTATAAGCCCAGTAAATTTAAATTAAACCTAATTGTCTGATTATTTATTTTGGGCCCAATTCTATATTTAAACAATTAAATTTGTTTTGAGCCCAAGGACCAGGCCCACCTCCTATTAGGTCTTGATCCACTAACCCAAACCCAAACTCCATTGTTGACCAGATCCAACAGTTAATCCCTAAATTTCTCCCGTAACCCCCAATTAATATTCTAATCTGTTGTTTGAATCCCGTAACCCCCTCCCCTACAATCACTCTCCTCCATAATTTTATACTATTTCTATACAATTATAATACTGATATCTCACTCTCTCTCTACCCGTACTCTCTCTCTCTCTCTTCCTTCTCTGATTAAAAACAACCAAAACACTCCATCTTCCCCTACCTCCCGCTCACTCCCTCTCTTCGTTCGTCTTCAACCCAAAACCAAACCCAATCGCCAACTCCATCACCCCACCGCAGCTCCAATCCACCGCGACCTTCACCGTCGCCGCCCTTCGTCATCCCCACAGAACCACCACCGCCATCGTCCCCAACTCCATCGAGACCCATCGAACCCATTTTGCCTTAACCCATCGCCAGTTGCCTTCATCGTCGTCTTCCCCATCCTTCACCTCCCGAACACTCCCGCTCATCTCCCTGCTCCCCCTTGGCATCGCCATTGTCCTCGCCAAGCCCCAGTTCTCCACCGAACCAACACCCATTGTTAACCCACTTCGCCATTACTCACCTTCATCATCCTCACCGAAACACTTCGCCATCGGAACCCACCTCCTCACCCTCGACCTCGGCTCTCACCGCCAACATCCCCATCGACTCCGCACCTCGCTCGTCGCTCCCCTGTTTTTCCACCCGAACAGAGCCGCGCCGTCGCGTCACCTCCTCAACGCGCGCCGTCCCGTCATCGCCGGCGACCTCGCGCTGCGTCGCTTCCCGACCAGTCCCCGCCATCACCAGCTTCATCGCCTCCTCGTCACCGTCGGAGACCCCGAAGCTTCGCCATTCACGTCCTCCTCTGTTTCGAGTGCGAAAACAGAGCACCTTCGAGCGTCGAAGCCCTCGCGCTGCCGTCGCTTCTCGACCAGCCGCCTCGCTGCGGTGTCGCCATCCCGAGCTCGCCGCAGTCGCTGCCCAGACCCGCCATCGGAGACCTCCCGATCGCTCTCTCTTTCTCTCTCTCTCTTGCCGAAGGAAGAAGAAGGATTCCGATTGGAGGATATCGCCGTTTGGTGTTTGGGTGTAGCGAATCCTAGGTTGGTGTTCGCTGTTTGTGCCGATCCGGTGTGGGGAGGATTCCCATTTGTTGTGTCCGCTGTCCCGTGTTTGGCGCGCAGCGGATCCAGAGACCGTGTTTGCTGTTCGGGCCGATCCTGTGTGGGATTTTGCTGAGTTGCTAGTTTGTTTGCTTGGATTTCTTGCACGTATTTTCACGCGTAATTATCATCTAAAAGGCAAGTATCTCTTGTACAATTTTATTTTTTTAGTCCAAGCCCTTTGTAAAAATACCGCAAGTATATTATTTCTTGACTCCAATTCGCATTCATAAGTCGAATTGATACTCGTTTACATTCCTAATCCGTCGATCCTGTATTCACAAGAGATCGTGAATACTTTGTTATCCTATGCATGACACGAATACCAAAAATAAATACAAACATATGTAAATTTTAGGGGTTATACATATTGATGTAAATGACTATTTTACCCTTGTTAATAATTTAAGTGTTGTATATTATCCCTTAAATTTTGATTTAGTTTTATACATGTAATCAGTCACTTGTAGTTACAATATTATTTTATATGACCCTAAAATATTATGGATCCATCTATGTAATAATAAATTATACCCAAATATGACATTAAAACTACATGTTTCACATCTCATTACTTAGAACATATTGCATGCAAAATTCCTTGTTGTTCCCTGTCCATATCTTGACATCATTCTCATTGCATTATGATTGTGTTAACAAAATTAATTTAAGTAACAAGCCGGGGTATGGGAAAGATTTAAGTAGTGGGCAATATAGAAGAGCGTACTCGGACGGGAGCTCGTGGTTTCCCGATGCAAGTTGCAACTTACAAGTTGTAAGATTGCGAATGACAAGTTTACATGTTCACGTTACAAGTTTACACTCTATATGTTTCACGTTACAAGTTTGCACGTATCTCGATACAATATTGAATGACATGTTTTCCTGAGTACGTGACCTATAAAACCCACCACTAAATCTAAACAACATTGTATTGACGTAGCAACCATGTAGTAAAAGTATGGATGCATGAAGTGCTACCTGGATAGAATTAAACATTAGACATAAGATTAACACGTGCACTTACATGATCCAATTACATGTTACATGTTCATGTTGATTCGATACTTGTTTACTTGTTTTATATGCCACTTGTTTCCTAATGCCTTGTTCATACCATGTTTACATATTGCTTTTCTCTTACTCTTGATTCCCTGCTCTTTCCTGCTTTTCTTTTGTTTTATTGTTGTTCCTGTTTTCCTTAGCTTGTACCACCCTTGCGGCCCGTAACTTATATTAACGGGTCTTCTTGTTTCTTTTTTCTTTTCTGTTATTATAATATACTTGCAGGCCCAAATGGAGAGTTAGCAGAAGGTGTCGCAGACCAAGTGTTCTAGTTTATCATTATTATGTTATCTTTAGTTGTATTTTATTTCTTGCAACTATTTATTGTAATCCGGGCTTGTTTGACCCGTAACTATTGTATTTCCCAGTTGTTGGTTATTTTTATGGATTATGTCATGAACTTTCATTATCAAATTGTGATTTAAATGCTGCGTGGTTTGTTTTATGATCTTGTTGTTGAGTTTACTTGTACAGCTCATGAATGGTGCGTTCGCATCATTCGCTGGGCCTTAGTCTCGCGCTCGTATTTCCATGTTTTGGGAAGCGGGGCGTGACAGTAAGACTCCAATAGAGACCCGTATGGTTAAGATTTTTCTCTCGAAAGTATTAAATTCGACATATGAGATTTTTCATGATATTGCAGCTGATGATGTGACCGATTATTTTTAGATATAAAATTAGCTATTTAGAGCATCTGTACCCGTTCTGACTTAAATTTTGTTTATTTGGCATATAGGAATAGAAAATTTTGGGTTTCAGTTGTAGTCGTTTGAACCCAAATTTTGGATTTTAATTTTAAAAAATCGATGGACGATGAATGATTTTCCGTCCATTAATTTTTATTTTATTTTTTAAAATAAGAAAAACAGACGGGGAATCATTTCCCATCTGAGATATTAGGGAGGAAAATTTAAATCCTAATTAATTCCTAATTTACGGTTAAATTAACTCTAATTAAATATTATTAAATATTAAATAATTCTTAATTCTTAATTAATTACAATTAAAACCTAATCTATATTCATAGAAATATCTATAGGTTATATTCTATAGGATTTTTTCCCAATTCTCAAAAGAAATGGGCTGGAATGGGGAATCAATTCCCATCCGTGCTTAAAAAGAAATATTTAAAATTAAAATCGAACGGACGGTAAGTCATTTTCCATTCGTCGAAATTAAAAAAAAACGGACGGGAAGTCATTTCCGTCCCGTCCGATCAATTTTTTTTAAAAAAATTGATCCGACGAGAAATCATTCCCCGTCTAATCAATTTTTTTATAAAAAAAATTAATCGGACGGAAAATGATTTTCCGTCTGATAGATTAAAAATAAATATTTAGAAGAGACGAAAGATGATCTTTCGTTAACTATATTTTAACAATTATCATTTCTTCTCCAAAATATAGCAGACTATTGTTTCTCTCAAATCTAAAATTTGGGTATTTAGCAACGAGACTAGCATTTTTTTCTTCTGAATATTGTAAAATTTGGATAAAAACCAACGACTACAGGTGCTCTGATGGTAGACTAATAATTTGGAATTTCAATATGTGTTGGAGGAACTTTATGAAAGAAAACCCCTTTTTTAAGTTGTGTCTTGAAGGTAAAGAAAGGGTTGGAAAGTTAGCTGTTAGGCTGTTGGATATTTTTGGGGTTTCGTTGAGATGTATAGGAACATTGAGTCATTGGGGGTATTTTATTTTATTTTATTTTATTTTATTTTATTTTATTTATGAGCGAATATTTGTATTGTTTACTGGGGGAGGAAAGGGAGGTGGTGATATACCTCACTGCTTCCTTCATATTGCTTTTCATTAGTTTTATAAAATAAAATATTAAATATTAAATAAAACACTTTTCAGTAGTCATGTTTGATCCTATGTTTTGACTGTAAATGTACCCGTGCTAACTTTATTCGTTCAAAGGTGGATCTATAGTCATACCGATCAAAGGAGCGACGGGAAGGGAGATGTCGTACCCTTTCTTCTAGTGGATACACGTGCCCGTACTGGAGCTGTAGTACTTGATTAGTTAAAATCTCAGCATGTACTATGTGAGAGCATCCACAATGGTGTTTCTCATTTGCTATAATCTAGCGTCTACAGTAATAGCAAATGGAGAGGAATGCTACAGTGGTCATTTGCTATATTTTTCTCATTTGCACGACAGACGGGATGTGATGTCCCGTCTCTTTTTTTTTATTTTAAAAAAAGCGTGAGACGGTATATGATGTACCGTTTGTTAATTTTTTTTTATAATTAAATGAGAGACGGGTATCATTCCCCGTCTCTTTATTTAAAAAAAAAAAAAAATAAATAATTGGGAAAAGACAAACGGGATAACATATCCCGTTTGACAGCATCATACTTGGACCACTTGGACCCAATATTACCCATTTGACCCATTTTGACCCAATATTACCCATTTTGACCCATAAGCATCACACATTAGCATCAGACCTGATGGGTATATTAGTAAACTTAACTTATCCAGGAAAAAAGAAAAAAGAAAAAAAAATTAAAATCCTCTCAAACGGGACATCATATCCCGTTTGAGACAAACGGGACATATAAAAGAAAAAAGGGTGAGAGACGGGAAAACATATCCCGTTTGACCCCCACCGTGTAATAAAAAATATTAAAAATTGTCAGACGGTATATGATATACCGTCTGTTGATAAAAAAAATATTAAAATTTCTCAGACGGGGAATCATTCCCCGTCCTCTATAATATGAGAATTCTCATATTGTTTCTCATATTTGAGAAACAGATTAGGTTGGTTTGCTAAAAAATGGACATTTGAGAAACCATTGCAGCTGGTTTTTTCTCAAAAAATGGCAAAATGAGAATTTTAGAAAACCATTGTGGATGCTCTGAGGTGCAATTCTGCTACGATTTATATGATATAGAGATTCAGAGCTATGCTCAATATATCTCAGAAGACTATATGTAATTTTCCTTGTAATTTATGGAGTACTAGGTTTGCCCGTAGACACGTACCTACTAGGGGGCGAAGCCAGAATAAAATTTTTAGGGGGGCCTAGAAAAAATTCTATAACTATATATAAATATATAGATATTTTTTCATAATTTTAGGAGGGCCAAATAATAAAATTAAATATATTTAAGAGGGGTTTTAAAAAAATTTCAAAAATTTTAAGGGGATTTTCAAAATTTTGGGGGGACCCGGGCCACCCAGGGCCCCCACATAGCTCCTCCCCTGGTGCCTACGACATGTTTTCGGAATGATGCACCTTATTTGATTAAATAAAATAATTTTTGAGGTCCAGCAAATTAATTGAAGTAGTAAACATAGAGCAAAAAACATATTGTATGATTTTTTTGAATTATTTTTAAAGTTTTTAAAGTTTTATTTTTTTTAGTTTTTTAATTTTCAATTTTCTTAATTTTTTGAATGGAAGAGGGAGGGAGAGAGAGAGAGGAAAAAAAAATTAAATAAATATAGGAGTTGTTTTGGGTGGGGGATTTGAATTTGTGTTTTGAGGGGAAACTTTTTTTTAGGCGAGGGAGAATATGTTTTGTGAGATTAGATCTAAGCTTTTGATTTTTATGGGGGTTGAAGGAGAGCCACTTGATAGCTTTCTTTGTGTTTTATTATATAGATGTTACATGTATTATGAGCCGTTGTTGTTGTATTTTTGTATCCGTAAAACCATCAAAAAACCAAAAAAAAATGTTTATGCTTAGTTAAAAAATAAAATGTGAAGGATAGTATTTCATGTTGATCTCTAATATTATAATGGAAGAAGATCTTAGTGTTATTTGTAAATCTATCAACGTGTGCACCACACGTGCATAACTACTATAAAGGTCTTAAGTTGAAGCTCACTCTGTCTAAATTTTTTACTTCAAAATAATTATATATATATATTTTTGATGAACCGGATAGAGTCTGAAAGCTGCAGCCACACAGTCAATTATAAATAATAAAAAGTTCGTACAAAAGAAGTAAAACAGTAGAACATTTACAAGGTGTAAACGAAGAATAAATGCTATATACAGAAGGCTAATCCCGAGAACTAAGATACAAGGGATCGAGCAGGCCCAAACAAGGAACGGAGCTTCGATCGACGACGGAAGCAACATCCCAACCTGATTGCAGGACAAACATAGTAGAGTGGCACTAGGATACCGCGCTGCCGCTGCGAGGGGAAGGCAGAAAGTGGCGCGACCCACCAGTTAAACGTTCCGTCCACACACAGAGCAAATCAACAAACGGCTGTAACACTGACCACCTAGAACAAAACAAAATCCAAAGGAAAAGGAGGCCCCGTTCGCTCCAATCAAGAGCAAGAAAAGAGGCTCCATCACAATCAGTAAACATCACAAGGCAAAAGCTCGGATGACCAGCACCACAAGCATAAGAGGGATCAAAATGGAGCTGCACAGCGATGCTCAGGCACACCTGAGAGCCCGAGCACAGCCACAGAGACAATGCTAGCATCCAGAATACGATGCATACGATTTTGCAACAAAAATGAGCTAGAAGAGCATAATAAAAGGAAACAGCAGCATAATAAAACCATGAACATCTACAGAAACCTAGGATAAAAGGGCAACCCAGTGAACCACAGAGACATTAATCATCGATCACAGGAGAGAGTAGTTAGATGGAAACCATCACAAAATAACAGAGATACACGAAGTACCAAACCGGTACATAGCGTTACATCCCGGCATTTAACCAAAAATACCCAAACAGTCCTGACAGATAACATCCCAGAGCAACTACCAACAGTGGTAGTAAGGGCTGAGGAATGTTGCAATAGAAGCCAGGAAGAGTCAGTTACTTGAAACAGTAATCAAACACAAGAGAAGAGCAGTATCACTGCCTACCGAAACGGCCATGCATTACTAAGCATGCAAAAAAGCAGAGCATCAGGTCATCCAGCCAAAAGCCAAAAAGCCAATCACAGTATCCTTAATCCTGCGATGCGAAAGCGGAGAACATGAGATTAAATACTAGTAATATAAAGCACAAGATAAGGGAAAAAAAGAATTTAAATAGCATGTAAGGTGCGAAGACAATGAATCGCTTCAACAATCCTAAAGCCATGAAGAGCATTTCTAGCTTCAAGCTTTAAGGTCGAGGACCAGAAATTGAAGAGGAATACAAATTCTTCAATGATGGATAGGACAGGGGAAACGCGCTGCCTAAATAATCTTTTGTTCCTTTCCATCCAAATAACCCAAATAATAATTTGTACCGACAGTTGCCACGAACGATGGTATTTGAAGTTAGGATGCGGGTGCGACCAGCAGGAAATTAAGTTAGTAGGTAAGGTGGGGACTTCCCAAGCCAGAGAGAAAATTTTCCAAAGCGGTCGCGTGAAGTCGCACTCCACGAAGAGGTGATTGGCGTCCTCAAAAGAGGTGGCACAGAGGGGGCAATTCTGCCCCCAAGCCAAATTCCTTTTGTTAAGAACTTCAGCCGTCAGAAGTCTGTTGTTGAAGGCTAGCCAAGACATGATTTTAACCTTAAGAGGGGCACATGATTGCCAAATGGCTTCGGCGACGGGAGAACAGACTCCTCTAAAATTGAGGAATTGATAAAAAGATTTGACGGTGAATACACCTGCCGAGTGCCAACGCCAAGTGAAATCATCTTTAGGATGCCAATCATAGTTATTCAGAGCGGAAAGAAGCTCTATGAATTGGGATGATAAGTGTGGGGGAAGGTTATCACTGAAAGGGACATCCCAAACTCGTCGAGAGTTTATGATGGTGGAAGAGTCTGCTACCGTAGCTCGAGGGGCTGCGGCAAGACGATAGAGAGCAGGGTAGGAGGATGCCAATTTGGCGTTACCGATCCACAGATCACTCCAGAAGAGTGTCTTGGAGCCATCGAAACAAACATGGGAGATGCCGCAACGGAAAGCAGCGGCCACTTTCCAGATGCCTTTCCAGAACGGGGAAGCAGAACGATGGACTTGGTTGGGAAAAAAACCACCAGGAGCCATCAGGGAAACAGTTGGCCTTGATACTTTGAATCCAAGGGAGATGATCAAATTTAAGGAATTTCCAGAGCTATTTACCCAGGAGAGCAATGTTATGGTTACGAAGATTCAGGACGCCCAGTCCCCCTGCCTCTTTGGATGAACAAACTATGGTCCAATTGACAAGATGGGAGCCCGGCTGGTGATTGAGAGAGCCTGACCACAAAAAATTGCTTCGAATTTGGTCAATTCTCTTAATAACCCAGGAAGGGACAAAGTAGAAAGATATCATAAAGAGAGGGATGGAAGATAGCACCGAGTTAAGGAGGACCAGTCTGCCTCCTCTAGAGAGCAGCTTGCCCGTCCATACATTCAGTCTGGATTCGACCTTGTCTACCAAAGGCATCCAGTCTGCTCTAAGCAGCTTACCCCATCTTAAGGGTACTCCCAAATACGTAATAGGGAAGGAAGCGATAGGACAGTTGAAGAAATTAGAAATTTCCAGTTGGCGGTTAGGCGAACCTCCAAGCCACAGGACAGACGATTTTTGGAAGTTGATAGAAAGGCCCGACGCCAGTTCGAACAAGTAAAGGAGGAGTTTAAGATTACGGAGAGAGTGAGTATTAGGTTTCGCAAAGATGATAGTATCATCCGCATATTGCAGATTAAGAACACCTTGAAAATGCCGTGATTCACCCAATCCGTTAATGGCCTGGGCATCCCAAGCATTGCGTAGAAGTCTGCTAAAGACATCTGCGACCAGAGCGAAAAGGAGAGACGAAAGGGGGTCACCCTGTCGGAGGCTCCGTTTAATTTTAAATTTATGACCTTCAGAACCGTTGATGATAATGGAGGAGGTGCCAGAGAGAAGGCTGGACTTAATCCTGGCTATCCATTTGGGCCCAAATCCCCGATGGGAAAGAATGTCCAGAAGGAAATCCCAGTGAACGTTGTCGTAAGCCTTTTGAAAATCTAATTTGAGGAGAATGCCTTCAGAATTCGATCTGTGGCAAAAGGAGATGATTTCTTGAGCCGAGTTAACACTATCAAGGATAAATCGATCCTTGATGAAGCCTGATTGGGCAGAATCAACGAGGGAAGGCATAACCACACTGAGCCTCGCTGCGAGGACTTTCATGATAATTTTAAACGAGGTATTAATAAGACTGATAGGCCTAAAATTGGACACCGAGTTCGCACCCAAGAATTTGGGGATGAGTACAATATGTGCATAATTGATACGGTCAAAAGAGAAGTCTCCTTGGTGCAGTTCCGAAAACATACGGAAAAGATCATCTTTAAGGCAATGCCAAAACTTTTGGAAAAAGAAGGCCGGGAAGCCATCGGGCCCCGGCGCGGAGTCACTTTTTAAGGCAAAAACCGCCGCTTTAATATCCTCCAAGGAGAAGGGATCCTCGAGGGAGGAGAGGTCAACTGATGGTGGGCCATGAAGATGAGACCAGTCTAGAGAAATAGCTTGCTGTTTTTGGGAGCTGATAAGATTTTTATAGAAATTCAGGAAAGACCGATGGATCTCCGCATCAGAGCAAAGATCAACACCGTTGTCGGTGATCGAGGAAATACGATTACAGCGCTGCCTTTGCGATGCAAACGAATGAAAAAAGGCAGTATTACCATCACCCTCCTTTAACCATTGCACCCTGGTTCTTTGAGCCCATTTATGTGTTCCTGGCGAAGGATGGCCGCATAATCATTTTTACAGGAGAGCCGTTCAGCATGAGCTGAGTCGGATAGGGGACCCAACTCTTCCTGCTGATCAAGCGCCTCAATAGAAGCAAGGAGACAATTTTTAAGGAAGTAGGTGATATACTATCTGTTGTACCTCCCGATCATACAGCCAAATTTGATGGCGTGAAGTTTAAGGAGGATGGTAGCAAAACCCGATGGTCCAGAGACCGCGGATAAGCATTCTTCCACCAAATTGACGAATAAAAGATCTTGCAACCAGAATTTCTCAAAACGGAATTTGCGCTGATGATAGAAAGGGAAGTTCGAATAAAGAACGATGGGAACATGGTCAGAAGATGGATTAGGAAGGGCCTTGGAGAAAGTATTATGGAACTGGTTGATCCAGGACATGGATACAAGAAATCGGTCCAATTTGGCCAGAGAGGGTGACCGTCGCTGATTGGACCACGTAAAAGCTCTACCATTGAGAGGAATGTCTGTCAACTGCATGTCCCGAATGAGATCGTTGAAACGGAATGAATAAAGGTCAAGAGGGGAGGCGGAAGACCTTTCAGATGAGAATCTAGTGACATTGAAATCTCCACAGAAGAAACATAGACCATTAGAAAGGGTTTGGAGAGACTGAAATTCTTCCCAGAATAAGGGACGCCCTTCTGAAGATGAAGGACCATATACCGAGATAACCGTAAGGGAGCAATTGTGGGACAACCATTGCAGGTTAGTGATAAGAAAATAAGTAAGCCGATGATAAGAAATGAGGGAAAAGACCGACTCTTAGAAACCCAAGAGGATGCCCCCTCGAGTTCCGCAAGCGTCAAGGGAGATCCATTTAGAAATAATGGAACCGCTTATAGCTCGATAGATAGTAGAGGAAGGAGAGTCAATCTTAGACTCTTGGATCGAAATAAAGTCACAGTTAGAAGAGCTAATTAATTGAAAAATTGCCCTTTGTTTGACCAGACAATTGAGTCCCCGAATATTCCAGGAGATACTAATCATTTAAAATACGATGGTCCCGAACTCTGTCACGTTCAAGTTGTCTAATGGAGGGGATGAATGAGAGGTGGTCCGACTCGACTTTAAAGCCCAACCGAATAACTTGTTGAGTCATTTGGAGATCAGACCATTGATCGAATTGGGAGTGGAAAACGGAACCTAGAAGCTCAACGTCCTGTTGAGGCAAGGAACAAAAAGAAGAGTCACTGGGAGAAACATGGGACGCTATGGTATTATCAGGGATCCTAAAATGAGGATTAAGCGCAGCCTTTTTGGCAAGAATTCGAGCGCTCGATCTAATAAGGCGAGAAGAGGGATGACCGTTCTGGGTAGAGGTATGTTCCGTACCTCCTGCTACCCTAATAGGCTCCTCAAAAGGAGTCTTCCTGTTAGGGTCGATAGAAGATGGTGCAAGAGAAACAACAAGAGAGGGTGGGGAAGGAGAAAGGTCGGTCACAGAGATAGGTGGATATCGAGCCGACCTCATCTGCACCCCTGTGACAAGGGATGGAGCGGAGATGCCTCCGATTGGAAAAAACATCCACATAGTGTTCTTCGCTGAGAGCGGAAGAGTGAGGAAAGATAGATGAAAAGCCCGTAGAGAGCGGAAAGAATGACTAAAACAACATTTAATCATCTTATGCCGACCGGAAATTGTACAAAAGTCATAGAAGAAATTGTAAGAAATACAGTTAACGTGTACCTTCTGCGGAGGCTGCTCCTTCTTGAGCACCAAGTCCTCATCATCTAACAAATCATCCTTCTCAATCCAATCATCTCCTTTAGAAGAGGCAGTCGGCCTGACCTTGATAGACGGGAGGGACGGAGCGGATGCGATCATGCCAGAAAATTGCGCTTGTTTTATGAACTTGTCCCAATCCGACGCATAGTGTGGGTTGGGCTCCCAAGTAGGCCAGTGAGAGGAGGGAGGCGGCGGCTTGGGAGATGAAGAGGAGACTCCGGGGCGGAGAGTAAAAGGGGTACTCTCCGGGGGAGTCGATTTAATTGGAGACACATGCGTCTTAGAGGACGATGAAGTTCCTGGCTTGGCCGACGCGAATGAGGGATTGATCCACACTAGATTAGGAGCTTTGGATGGGGAAATCTTGGGGGCGGCAGGTGCCATCATGTACGGAGCCTTGGAAATTGGCGCACTCCCCGGCTGAACATTGATGCAAAACTCTACATCTCTCTGCGGTGGTAATCCTGAAAAATCATCCAAGAACACCTGAGGAAAATCTCTGACAACCGGAATGCCCTTGACTTCATCTGGAACTGCCATCTTAGATACTATTGCAGCCACCTTCGGAAACTTCTTCTTCCCTTGGAAAGTCACTGCAGGTCCACCTGGTGCTTTCACCAACACCTTCTTCTGCTTGCATTCGATTGTGGCATCATATATTGCCATCCAATCAATACCCACGATGACATCCACACCCAATACTTTCAGCTCGATCAAATCAATGCCGAACAACCTTCCACCAATCTCGATATCACAGCCCTCGTAATATCGATCCGCAATTAACTCTTCACCTGACGGCGTTGCCACCGATAACACCCTGCCTGGAAATAACTTAGGTTCCACACCTAAGATCTTTGCCAAACTTGGCGATACAAAGGTATGTGATGAACCAGTGTCAAATAAAACCTTTGCCTTTATTCCATTAATTAAAACAACTCCTGTTACAATAAGAATGATACTCAATCTTAAATTGTTCTCAAATAAAGGTTTTACTTATTACATTGATTCAAAATAAAAATCAGAATTCTTGCATACCCTGTATTACATCTTCCGAGTTACCAGCGTCTTCCTCGGTTAATGCAAATACTCGCCCTTGCCTCTTCTGAAATTTGCTCCCACCCGAACCATCCTTCTTCAATTGTGGACAATGGGGCTTAGAATGTCCTGCCTGCCCACACTGGGAACAAATATGCCTTGCCAACTTCGGACATGCTGACCTGTAATGTCCTACCTCCTTGCAGTAATAACAAGTCACCCCTTGAGCTGCAGGTGCCTTCTGCACCGGATCACTGAACTTGGCCTGCTTCGCGGAAAATCCCTTCCCACTCTGGCCTGATGCTGGCCTCTTGTTCCGGTTCCAAGTATCTTGCCTTTTCTGGAACTGGTCCATGTCCTCCTCAGTCATAGCTGCTCTCCTGACCAGCTTGTCGAATCTTCTGATGCCCAACGGGATCATCCTCGACCTCAAGCTTGGCCTCAAGCCCTGCTCAAACTTTTTGGCCTTCTTTGCCTCGTCAACAATCAACTCGGGCGCATACCGCGAAAGCTGAGCAAACTTGGTCTCATACTCCCGCACGGTCATGCTGCCCTGCTGAAGGTTCAAGAACTCAGTCGCCTTCTTCTCCTGAACATCTAGGGGAAAGAAGTGATCTCTGAACTCCTCCAGAAAAGCTTCCCAAGTCAACTGTTGATCTCCCAAAGTCCTTTTCAGCGACTCCACCACACACCAGCGTCCTTCTCTAGCTGCATCGTAGCCAACTTCACCTTGCTGGCTGCTGGAGTCTCCGATACCTCGAAGATCGTCTGCATCTTCCGAATCCAATCATCAGCTACGGTTGGATCGGCTTGCCCCTCAAAGACTGGCGGCCTCATCCTCTTAAAGGATTCGATCTGCTTGATAGGATCGGCGTTCACCAAACCCTGTCCAACTCCATGATTTGGCTGCGGATTTTGCTGCTGATTCTGAGCTTGCGCCACATTGAATGCCATCAGCGTGTTCAGCGTCTGATACACTTTGGCAAATTCAGCCTCAAGGTTAATTCCCATTCCTCGAGAACTACCAGACCCATCCTCATTGTTGCCACCATTTCTGCCCCTGGGTGCAACCATTCTGAATACTGCAAAACGAAGGAAAAGTTAGAGCATCACACACACAATTCAAACTCACATCAATATCCTTTGGCAAAATCTCAATTGAATCCCCAAAGGTAAAACATCATATTCAGTTCTATGTGATACTCACTCTTTAATGTCCACACCTAGGTACTCACACTCTAGTGTCCACACCTAGGTACTCACACTCTAGTGTCTACACCTAGGTTATTTTTATGTCATGTTTAGTATTATTATTGAAGCGTGCTCTAATACCAATCTCTGTAGCGCCCCGCATTTCTGATAAGAGATCTTAGACACCACGTGGCACAATCCCAGTGATCCACTTCAATATAATATCAAACACAACCAACACCACTAAAATTTTCAACTTTTATTACAACAAATCTTTTACAAATCACAGCGGAATTCAAAATAAACTCAACCCAATATTTTCTTTATTTACAACACAAATTTATCTCAAAACTGTTTTTGCAAATTTACACAAAACTCTTATTAAATCACTTTTTCTCAAAATTAACTTAAGCATCCAATCTCCAACTCTAAGCAACAACCTGCAACATGTGAGGCTAGAGATGATCCCTAACCCCCAAACTAACGGGGTCAGCCATAAATGGTGTGAGTGACAACAATCAACATAAATAATCATTAAGCAAGAATTCATAAGTACATATAGTGAACCAAGATCCATAAAATATGAGATAGCAAGAAATGTAACAACAAGTGATACCAACCAAGTGTTAAGTGTAGAAAACCGAGAAAACCACATGCATAATACTAAGTCAAGAAAACACAAATTCTATATTCAGACTCTCTAATGCGTACTTGTCGGAGTCTATGCATCACATTCTACATAGGTCCGGTGCAAGCCCTTAACGTCTTCACTTCATAGGGTTCAATCCCCGCTATGCAATTAATCCTAACACGATGACTACTACGAGATAAAGATAAACTGTGAGAATTAGCCCATGCCTGATAATTCCGGAGATGGATCCCACATCTCAGGTATTTTACCTGGATAATTCCGGAGATCATCCCACATCTAGACTTAGACACATCATCACATGAATACCACATGTGCGTGCCTCGACTTTGATAATTCCGGAGATCAATTCCACATCGCAAGCAAACCACATGGATAATTCTGGAGATATATCCAGAATTATCAAAGTCTCTTTGGTAGGGATGCCTCCTTTTTGCGATTCCCTCCGATTAGTTGGTGATATGGCGAAGTGCATCAGAGACATTGTGAGCATTTCCTCCAAAGCTAGACTGGCCTCTGGTTGTCTTCAAGTTGAGGCCATCTTTCGATGCGCCAGCCGCTCCAATCGTATCGAAGCTTTTTGTTTATCCGACGGCATCTCGTCTTTCACTGTATCGGCTTACTACCATGATTCTGCACCCTCCAGTAATGTTCCCTCTCTTTCCCACTCTGGGACTGCAGTGCCCTCATTTGGCTCTGATCTATCTGGCGCGTTTCACCCTGGTGGTGCTTCTTCCTCTAAAGCGAAGAGTGCTGTTGCGAAGGTGGGCTCTCTGAACTCATCCCGCAGTAAATTCTCTTTCCCTCGTAAGCCGTCTGTTCCTTCTTCTAAGCCGAAGATTTCTCCGACCAAGGCCCCTAACCTTGTTTGGATCAATCCCGAACTCCAAGCAGCTAAGGGTGTTTCATCGATTACTTCTCTTCCTTCTGATTCATCCAATCCCCAGATCCCCTGTGCTCATCGACCTTTTCTGTCCTCCTCCTCTGCAGTAGTGGATCCTTCTCCTCCCGCAGCTAAGAGCAAGGTCCCGTCATCCGGATGGCCAGAGTGGGTAGTTAACAAGCACTTTGCTTCTGACTGGGAGAGATTTCAGCAGCTTGCTCATTTCCCTACTCCGAGGAAATCGGATCCCACTCTCTCTCCCTCTACTGCCAAGCTGAAGTCTCCCTACAAAGCGGCGGACTGGATAGACCAAGACCCTCTACTCTTAGAGGAGGAAGCTGATCTGGAGCGGGGATCTTCTCCTAAACAGGTATCTCCTTTCTCGGCCCATTTACTCTATTCTTTTGACTTGTACTTAGTGCCTGAATGGATTTTCAAGTGCTTTATTTTGAGGCCTCATCCTCTTGTTTTAGATGCCCCATTACATTTTTTGCATAATATTAGAATTTGCCCTTTCGGGTCCTTACTCCGAGGATGGATGTCCCCATCACTCGTTAAGAAGGCCCGGGGTTTTTTGGGTTTCCTTCACCCTATCTCTCACAAGCGCTCCCCTCTCTCCTTCTCGATCTCTTTGGAGTCGACTTCTCACCGGATTGATTCCAATGAATCTGTCTCAGCGGGTATTCCCTCTTTACCCTTTCCTCCATCGCAGGAGGAAGGGTCTCCTGATTCTACCCCTGATTCACCTTCGCTGGCCCCTCCTCGCATTATTCACTCTAGTGCGAGGCTTTTGGCTAAAAAAATATTAGGCAATGAAGCGTTTTTATCCCCCGAGAAGTGCAGGTTTAGCCCTTGCTCTGGCCATAAGCAGTCTTCAACGTTTGCCCAGTCTTTCCAGCTCCCTACCATGCAATTAGGTTCCATTTACAGCCCCTCGTTTGTTTCGCTTTCTAACAGCAAGCTTGCCTCCTTGGCGCAGGACCTGGGTTTCCTGATAGACCCTACCAACTCCCCTTGTTTTCACTCTCTCAGGAAGAAGGAACGTCGTAGAGTTATGGAGCATCGTTGTGCCCATGATTAGCGTCTCTTGGAACATCTGTGGGCTTCATTGCCCGTCCAAACAAAGGGCGATTAACGCTTTAATCACCTCTTCTCGTTGTGACATCATCTCCATTCAAGAATCCAAGCTGGATTCCCCCTCCCCATCCATCTTGAGAGCCTTAGGCGGAACCACTATCTCCAAGTGGATTTCCCTCGATGCTTTAGGTTCTAGGGGAGGTATCCTCTTCGATTTCAAAGATTCTGTTTTCTCGATTATCTCTGTACAGCATCTTAATTTCTTCCTAATAGTTCGACTGCACTGGACAACCTTTAATTGTCCACTCTCGATCATTTCAGTTTATGGCCCTTCTTCTTCAGAGAGGAGGCCCACTTTCTGGAACGAGTTTCTTTCGTTACAAAACTGGTTCTCCGACCTCTGTATTTTTTGCGGTGATTTCAACGTCACTCGTTTTGTGTCTGAAAGATCTAACCTGTCCTTTTCTAACTCCCAATCTTGTTTCTTTAACGACTGTATTCGCGAATTGCAATTAACCGATATTCCGATCTCTGGTAGATCTTCCACTTGGTCTAACCAGCGTGATCCGCCGACCTTTGCTAAGCTTGATCGCTTCCTGGTCTCGCAAGCCTGGATCTCTCGTTTCCAGCGATCTTTCTCACAGGCGCTCCCCAACCCCTCATCGGATCATGTTCCCATCATCCTCTACTCTGACTTCTCTTTCAACCGACCGCACAAATTTCGTTTTGAAAAATTCTGGCTTCAAGACCAGCTCTTTGTATCTCTGGTGGAGGAATGTCTTGCCTCTATCACAGGATCCGTCGGATTGGGCAATATTCTTCTGAAACTCCATGCTATCAAGCATGGTTGTAAAATTTGGCGCGCGGAGCGTCAGAGAAACACCAGCTTCCTCAAATCTTTTCTCCTTCAATCCATTGAGTCTATAGATAAGATGGAGGAGTGCGGTCCCTTGTCCGAATCTTTTAGATTGGAGCGTCGTTCTTGCAAGCAAGAATATTCCGAAATCCTCTATCTAGATCACATTAAATGGGCCCAAAGAGCTAAGGTTAGATGATGAAGGAGGGGGATGCCAATACGGCTTTCTTTCACAACTTTGCTTCTCATAGGCAACGTTGCAACCGAATATCTTCCATCTCGGTGCAGGGAGGGGACCTTTCCAGTGATGAGGATATTCATCGGGAATTTCATTCCTTTTACAAGAATCTCCTTGGGCTTCCCAAATCTCGCTCAATTGAGCTTGACTGGTTCCAGCTCTACGGTAATCAAACCCACGATCTTTCTGCTCTTGAGGCCCCCTTCACTATGGAAGAAATTAAAGTTGCGGTCTTTGCACTTAAAAGTGATTCGGCTCCGGGACCCGATGGGTTTCTCGCCTTTTTCTTCCAAAAATTTTGGGAATTACTGTAGGATGATCTTTTTAAAATGTTCCAAAATCTTCATTCCGGTAATTTTTCATTTGATCGGATCAACTACGCGCATATTGTGCTAATCCCCAAGCTGATGGGTGCACACCTTTTATCTCAATTCAGACCCATTAGTCTGATCAATACCACTTTCAAAATAGTTATGAAAGTTCTTTCTACTAGGCTCAGTGAGATCATCTCCCCTCTGATTGACTCAGCTTAATCAGGCTTTATCAAGGACCGTTTCATCCTTGATAGCATGGCGTCAGCGCAGGAAATCATCTCTTATTGTCATAGGTCTCAATCAGAGGGCATCCTCCTTAAACTCGATTTTCAAAAAGCTTATGACAATGTGTGTTGGGATTTCCTCCTTGACATTCTCTCATCCCGTGGTTTTGGTCCCAAATGGATCGCTTGGGTTAGATCAAGCTTGTACTCTGGCACTTCCTCATTATTTATTAATGGTGCCGAGGGTCACAAATTCAAAATTAGATGTGGCCTTCGTCAAGGAGACCCCCTCTCTTTTCTGCTCTTTGCACTTGTTGCTGATGTTTTTAGCAGGCTTCTTAAGCATGCTAGGAATTCTCAAATGATTGAGGGGCTCGGTTGTACTCTTCGTTTCGAAGGGGTTCTTAATTTGCAATATGCAGACGACACTATTATTTTTATTAAACCGAATGCCCACTCCCTTAGGAATCTCAAACTTCTCCTTTACTGCTTTGAATCTGCATCGGGTTTATCGATCAATTTCCAAAAATCGTCGGTTCTATGGTTGGGAGGATCCCCCAACCGTCAGGCCGAGATCTCTAACTTTTTTAATTGTCCCTCTACATCTTTTCCGATCACCTACCTTGGCATTCCCCTTAGATGGGGAAAATTACACAGATCTGACTGGTATCCACTTATTAATAAAGTGGAAACCAGGCTCAATGTGTGGTCCGGCAAACAGCTGTCTCGAGGTGGTAGATTAATCCTCGTTAACTCAGTGTTATCAGCCATGCCTCTTTATTATATGTCCTTTTTTTTCCTCCCCTCATGGGTTATTAAACAGATTGATCAAATAAGAAGCAATTTCTTCTGGACCGGATCTTCAGCCTTTAAACCTGGTTCCCATCTTTGCCAATGGAAAATGATTTGCTCTTCCAAATCGGAAGGGGGTCTTGGTGTTCTAGATCTCCGAGATCACAACATTTCCCTATTAGGTAAATGGCTGTGGAACCTCCACGCTCGCGACAACTTGCCTTGGATTCAATGTATCAAAGATTATCGCTCTCGCGATCACCGTTGGTGGGATTTTTCTACATCTGTTTATTGTCTAGCTTCTCCCTTCTGGAAAGGTGTCTGGAAGGCCTCAGCCGCTTTCCACTGTAGTATCTATCGTACCTGCGCAGACGGGTCGAGAGCTCTATTTTGGAACGATCTATGGATTGGTAACATCAAACTCTCTTCTTGTTTCCCCGCCTTATTTCACCTGGCCTCCGACCCCTCTGCAACGGTTGCAGAGTCTTTCACTTTCTTCGATGGTACGCGTCATTGGTCCATTCCATTTGTTTCTGAATTACCACCCCATCTCTTACTAATTTTCAATGAGCTCATCTCTCTCCTCAATAACTTCGTTTGGAGTTCTTGTGAGGGTATCGCTTGGCGCTGGAATGAATCGGGTTCCTTTTCAGTTAAATCTTTCTACAACTTTCTTGACTCTAGAGGCTCTCGATCTCTGGTGGCGAACCGTTTTTGGGATTCCGCCGCTCCCCTTAAAGTGAAGATCAATTTATGGCTAGCGTACCAAGGTAAGCTGCTCACTGTCGATGTCCTCAATAGTAGGAATTTAGCTTGGGGGCAACTTTGCCCTCTTTGGGCTAATCACTCGGAGGATGTTAATCATCTTTTTGTCCAGTGCCCTATCATCCTCCCTTTATGGAGGACTTGCGCTCTTGCGTGGTCTACCGGATCTACTCCTCCCTCTTTAGCAGATGTTTGGTCCTTAAAGCCATCGGATTCTTTGTTCAATAGCGCATGGTTATTGTCTATCCATATTATTATATGGATCATTTGGAAGGAAAGGAGCCAGCGTTTGTTTGAACATCGCTGTTCCTCCCCTATGGCTCTTATTAAAGGCTTCTTGTTTTTGTTCAATCTATGGAGCGCAGGCCCTTCTTACAAAGGCAGAGTTCCTTTGGATCGTCAAAAACTGATTGACTCTGTTCTCTGTCTCAATAGCCTGCATGCTTTAATTCCTTAGCCTTCTTTATGTTTACTGTCTAACTATCTCCTTATCTTTTTAATTTGATTTTTTTCTCTTCTCTGTCTCTCTTGCAGGCTTGATCTTACTATTATGGTGCACCTATCTCCGATGCCTTTTGCTGTGATATAGCATCGCTACTTTTTTGTATCCCAGGGTTTTAGCTTGGTTGTATGTTTATTTCTATCTTCTACTCTCTTTGTTTATGCTGCTGGGTTTGTGGAATTTAACTTTATCCTTTGGTCTTTTGAACCAGAGGAGTTTATGGCTGAGTATGCTGATCCCTGGATGCCTTATTTTGAGAATGCTTCTATACTCAGCGTTAGCATCTTTTTGTGGTTTGCTTTTTGCCAGGCTTTGAGGCTTACCTCGCAGTTCTTTCTTAGTCTTTAATTTGTGCTGTTATGCATTATTTTGGTTACTTCTCTGTTGTTCTTTGTCGGTCTGATTTCCTGAGCCTCATCTTTTGATGGAGAGTGTTTCAACTATCTGGTTGTTGTGGATTTTTAGGGTTGTTGCTCTTCATTCTGTGTGTGCTTTGTTGATGGGCTCAGGCTTCTGATGGCCTTGCTCAGAATTCATGAGTGAGTTTTAGATCTTTATGATATCTCGCTGAAGCTTTCCTCTCTTCATGCCAGCACTAGTCTTCGGTGCCTTTTTTCCTCTTGCTGTGGAGTCCATTTCAGCTGCTCGTCAGGCTTTTCCTTCCACACGTGTTTGATTGCTGTATCGAGCGGTTTCGTCCAGAGTTTGGTGGCCTACAACCTGTTCCCCTCCGGTCCTACTCTAGGAGTTTTGCTAGTTATTTAATCTGTTGGTTGTTTCTGATTGTATATATGTGTTTTTTTGGGTTTTACCCCTTGTAAAACTGCGGTCTGTACTTTTTATTATTATTAATATATGATTTCTGATGTGGCTGGAGTCGAGAGACTCTATCCGTTCTCATCAAAAAAAATTACATATACAAATACGGTATAGCTACATCTTCTTCCCTACGTATTGCTTCATCCTCCTCCACTTCCACCTCCTTTACTCTTAGGTAGTGTTCTTTTTCTCCTCTTATAAGAGATTTACTTCTTGTAAGAGGTGGTCCCCCTCTTACAAGAGTTTTTTTAGTGTTCTTTTTTTACCTCTTATAAGACATTTTTTTCAAAATATCTTATAAACCTAAAAGACTTCTAATAGCCTCTTTCAAATTCTTATAAGACTTCTATCACTTAAAAAGTCTATATTACCCCAAAGTCTATATTATAATTGTTACTAATTAAACTAGTTTATATTTTAGTCTATAGTAGCCCGGAATATGCTATCCTAGAAAAGGTGTAATCATATACGTAGTTGATTGTAATATGCTATCCTAGAAAAAGTGTGGAAATTCATTCTTCACAATCTCGAACAATTATGTTAGGGATGCTGTCGAAACAATTAGTTGACTGTAATTTTATTTATTTTTATTTATTTACAGCTAAGGGAGAATTTATATTAGCCCATTGACCTTAAATTTTTTTAATCCAACTTCTTTGAAACAAATTATTATTATTTATATTTATACATACTAATTTTCATACTAACTAAAAGTCTATAGTAGCCCAGAATTATAATTGATGATTTACACTGATTTGTGAATTTAACTTGGCATTAAACTAGTTTATATATTAGTAATTTGAACTTATCTTTTCTTGTCCTTCATCTCACTATTTTTATACTTTGGGGGTAATATAGACATTGGGGTAATATAGGCTCTTGTAAGAGGTGAAAAAAGAACAGAATTCTCTTATAAGAGGTTCTTATAAGAGGTTATTTTTATGTAAAAAGAACACCTCAAAAAGAGGCTCTTACTGTAAATCTCTTATAAGAGGTAACCTCTTATAAGAGGAAAAAAAAACGGTACCTTACTCTTACCGTCTCTTAAAAAACCATGTTTGTTTTGTTAGGAATTGTGGCCTCAAATACACGAGGGCACTGGGTACTTGAAGTTGGAGAAAAAGACGAAGAAAAAAAGAAGCAAGAGAAGACAAGCAGCGAGTAGAAGAAGTGCAGCCTGGAGAGTTGCGGTCGACCAACCTGGGGGTGCGGTCGACTGACTCTAGGTGCTGAGATTTCTTCGAGTGTACATGTCCAACAGAGGAGGGGACGGTCGACCGACCTTGGGGGTGCAGTCGACCAGTCAGCCCCCAGGTTTGAATTTACACGTTGCGGTCGACCGACCTTGGGGGTGCGGTCGACCGGCATCGGTGACTGATTGTTTTTTGGCTTACGAGTTTAAAGGCCAAATTGCTATATTTGTGTTTATCTTTTAGGGTTTACTTGGGGGCTATATATATGGCCGTGAACTCTAGGGTTTAGTTAATCCTTGATCATCCAAAGAGAGAGATTTGGTGAGCCGTTATCATTGTCCAACTTTAAGAGAGATTGTGCCGAGTGTTTCAAAGGTGAGATAGAGAGATTGAAAATTGTAATCTCTTTTGTATCTTTATATTTCTTTGGGAATAAGAAGTATTGGTTATTTCTGCATATTGTTTGTATTCTTGTGAGATCCATATATTGTGGTGGCTTGTTCTTGGTTTATCTATTTCTTGGGAGTTTCTATTGCTTGTGGTGCATTTCTGCTATTAGCACTACGAGTTGTGGGGTAGAATACTCCGACAAGTGGTATCAGAGCAGTTGGTTTAATATGGCTGATAACAAGATGAAGATCGAGAGATTTGATGGGAGTGACTTCGCGATGTGAAAGATTCAGATGATAGCGTATCTTCGTCAGCAAGGTCTTGATGGTCTGTTGTTTGATGAGAAGTCGGTAGGTGCAGATAAGGATGTGAAGGTCTTGGTGGATTGGAATCATTTGGATTAGAATGCGCTGGGGTAGATTCAGTTGGGGCTGAGTAGGAAGGCATTATTTCATATCTCGAAGGCAAAGACCACAAAGGAGGCTATGGAGATTCTCACGGATATGTATGAGAAACCGTCGACATCTAATCAAATTCTTCATCTGAAGAAATTGGTTAATATGAAGTTGAAAGAAGGGGGTTCAGTAGCAGAGCATGTGAACAATTACTGTATAGTTTAAAACCAGATGGAAGTTGCAGGTTTGAAGTTTTCAGAGAGGGGGCAGTCATTTTTACTTCTATCTACTTTGCTCGATAGTTACGGTATGGTGAAACAGACTATTACAGGTACCTATGACAGATTCGACGACTCTACAGGATGTGGTGAGTAGCATTCTGAACGAGGAGGTGAGAAGGGTGAGAAATGGGGGATATCCATTATCATCTTCTAAAGATTCCGCCATGTACGTTGTGAAGAGATGTGGGATATCTAAGAGCAGTTGAAGAAGAAAGGATCAGAGTAGTTCATCTAAGAGTGGGTCTGATGACAGCGATGAGGACATGAGCCTGAGTGTTGGTATTGTCACAAGAAGGGTCACATGATGCGCAGTTGTAAGACTTATATGAAGAAGAAATTGGAGAAACCGAAAAGAGATAACCCAAAGGAAGTCCAAGGAGGGCTTGTTGAGGAGTTATGCTTATCAGCTTAGGAGGAGTTGGGCACTCAAGATTGGTGTATTGATTCGGGAGCTTCTTTTCATTGCTCTCCGAGGAGAGAGATATTTGATGACTACGAGGAGGGTTCTTTTGGAGATGTGATCGTGGGGAATGGTCACCGGTGTCCTGTACGTGGGGCTGGTACTGTTCGCATGAACACCATTGATGATCAAAGTGTTGTCTTCCAGGAGACAAGGCATGTTCCAGACTTGAAAGAAAATCTTATCTCGATTGGATGGCTAGACAAAGAAGGGTTGTCTACTACAGTTGATAGTGGGGAGTGGTGCATAGCTACAGGTTCAAGAGTGATTGCAAAAGGGAAGCGTGAGGGAACGCTATATTTGCTTAGAGACGTGAGGGGCATTTCTCCTGTAGTTGACTCTCAGCCGGAATCGAGTAGTAGGTTGTGTGGGGTGCAACCGAGTTCTTTCAGTTGTGGAGGGGAGGTTACTAATGTAGTGGGAGCTGCTGGCCATGGAAGTGATCCTAGTAGGCAAGACATTGCTGCGGTGAGGGTACTTTGCGAATTGGCAGTTGAAGCTTCAAGTCGCTCTTGTGTGATAGAGAGTACTGGTATCGATATGCGGGGTGATGTCGATGAGGGTAACCGAATTGGGACTGTAAGGGTTAAACAGTCTGCAGAGTTTGTGGAGGTGTCGTTTACGGATGTTTCTAGTGCAGAGGGTGCATTGAGAGGCTTTGAACTATGTCCGGTGTTGGTAGAGATCTTGCGAGGTAGGGAGTCTCATAACACGGAATCCGACACGGGAGATTGTTTCTCCGGTATTCGTGCTCTATGCGATTGGTGGAGCACATCCTTCATGAGGCTATGAGGCGTGGTTGGTGCACTCCACGTGGTGGAGTGGCGGAGGTGCTCTTCATGAGAGTGGGGAGTACTTGGGTCTTCCATGAAAGTGGGAGATGGCAGAGATAATGTGAGGGAAGATTGCAATAACTTTAAAGCGTGGTGTATTTGGTCCATGTGGGAGATTGTTAGGAATTGTGGCCTCAAATACACGTAGGCACTGAGTACTTGAAGTTGGAGAAGAAGATGATGAAACAAAGAAACAAGAGAAGACAAGCAGCAAGTAGAAGAAGTGCAGCCTGGAGAGTTGTGGTCGACCGACCCTAGGTGCTGAGAGTTCTTCGAGTGTACACGTCCAACAGAGCAGGGGACGGTCGACCGGCCTTGGGGGTGCAGTCGACCGGTCAGCCCTCGGGTCTGAATTTACACATTGCAGGTTGACCGACCTTGGGGGTGCGGTCGACTGACATTGGCGGCTGATTATTTTTGGGCTTACGAGTTTAAAGGCCCAATTGCTATATTTGTGTTTATCTTTTAGGGTTTATTTGGGAGCTATATATATGGCCGTAAACTCTAGGGTTTAGTTAATCCTTGATCATCCAAAGAGAGAGATTTGGTGAGCCGTTATCATTGTCCAACTTCAAGAGAGATTGTGCCGAGTATTTCAAAGGTGTGAGAGAGAGATTGAAAGTTGTAATCTCTTTTGTAATCTTTGTATTTCTTTGGGAATATGAAGTATTGGTTATCTCTGCATATTGGTTGTGTTCTTATGAGATCCATATATTGTGGTGGCTTGTTCTTGGTTCATCTATTTCTTGAAAGTTTCTATTGCTTGTGGTGCACTTCCGCTATTAGCACTATGAGTTGTGGGGCAGAATTACTCCGACATGTTTATTTGATTTCGTTTGATTAAAGTGTATTTTGTTTATCCAAAATAATATCTGATTGCCTTCTATATTATGATTATTTTTTTCTTCATTCTTGAACTAATTAACATCGGGTTGCTACTAATTAATGTGGGAGCGAACAAATATGTGAATTCTTTTAATGAAAACAATAAAGATATGATCTTTTACTTTCGCCGATGTTGACCGTCGTAAACTGTTGCAGACTCTGAGACTTAATTGTCGGGGATGGATATGATCACTCCTGTGAACTTGCAAAGCAGTTTGAAACACTGGGGTTGCCCCTAGTAACTGACCCTCTGATGCCAAAGTAAAAAAACTAAGAAGATATGAGAGTAGTTTTTAGAGCAAAATTTGCAATTACATGGTTTCTGATGAGATCAACATGTATATATAGTCTCGGGGGGGGGGGGGGGGGGGGGGGTAGGGGGGGGGGTCAACATATCGAATTTATCTCTACTTCTCGGTGTTTCGTATTGTTGGTTACCCTTATAATACCCTGCAAAATTGAGTAATGACAATTTTACCGTCGTGTGTTACGCACGTGTATTTCGTACTATTACGAATAATATTCGTAATGTATTTTTATATAAATGTCATATACTGATTATTTATATGTTTTTCGTTTTCTCAAAACTCATTTCAATCCTATCCTTAACCATCTCAAACATTTATTTTAATCCTTATGTTTTACGTATATTGCACGTGTTTTCAATACACTTGTCGATTACGTATATTTTCAGTTACGTGAAATATCCGTAACATTATTAAATATACATGTTTTGTATTTTGATTATTTTTCCTTCTCTCAAATTAATTTTTAATATTTAGCACGTGCATCGCACGTAAATTTTTATGTGCGTTTTTACTGATAAAATTTTCTAAGATGACAAACACATTTTTATTCTCATTTTATTTGTCATAAATTGTACTATTTATTTTCTAATTAAAAACCCATGGGCCTAAAGTCCATCTTAAAGCTTATTAGAAAATTTATTTAAAAGAAAAAGCCCATAATTTTATATTATATTTTAAATGTACACTTTTTAAACATATACACTTGTCATGTAACAAATATATACATTTAGGCTATAAACAAATGAATGAGAGAGTGTGCACATGTGGAAAATTCAAGAGTTGGCCAATTCATGAAGGGATGAGAAGAGGTGGGGATTTGTGTAGTAATGGTGATGATATTTATTCATGATAATGGGTATTTATTTTTGGGTAATGGGTGTCTCTTCATTCGCCCATTTAGCTCTATAAATAGCCCCTCCTATTTCATGAACAATGCACACTAGAATCAAAAGAAAAGAAAGAAAGAAAGAAAAGAAAGTGAGAAAAGAAAGAGAGTGCCTGGATTTCTTTAAGGAGGAGGACTTGAGCCTTGCTTTGCTAGGAGGAGAAGGCTAGCATCTTGTTGGAGCTAGAAGCAACATCCAAGGAGTTCTTCCATTTTTCTTTCTACAATAAGGTAGGTGTTTCTTGAATGCTTTCTAAATCTTATAGTATCATGCATGTGCAGGGAGATTGTTATATAAAATTGATCATAAATATGAGTAGTGGTTGATTTGTGATGATGATATTTAGAATGAAAATGCATGCTAATTAAAGATTATCTTGTATCTAAGTTGAAATGATGTTGTTCGGGTGCATAGTAATACATTATATGAATTTGTACACAAAGTTGCTAATTCATGCAAAGAAAAGTTCCGGTTTTGAATTTTGTTTGCACATCAGAAAATCATATCAATAAAATAGTTGGAATCTAGAACTAAAACGTTTTTTGGAGCATCTTATATGTGTCAGGAACATCCCTTTAAAATTTCATAAGCTTTGGAAGTTGTTTACTATTTTAATAAAATCTAAAGTCAAAACTGGTTAGTAGTTGACTGATTGCTGGAAATCTGTACACATTTGGGTTTTTGATCAATTCAGCATTGTAAATAAAATAATTTGAGAAAAGTCAGAACTAAGATATTCTAGTAGACTCGTTAACCTTTCTTAAAAGTCTAAGAAATCAAATTTTCACAAAGAACTGAATTTTTTCTGAATTTTGCAAGACTGAACAAGTTGCAGTATTTCGATATTTCGACCCTACTATATATTTCGAAGAATTCAGGGTTATAGATAAAATATTTTGGAGAAACTTATAACTAAGAAGTTTTAGTAGACTTGTATACCTTTATTTTGATATAAAGAATGCAAAGTTTCGTGAAGTATATGATTTTCTATGATTTTTACAAATAGCATGAAATGCAGTTTCTGACTTTGAATTTACTGTTTTTGCAAATGATACTTAAATGAAGTGATTGAGAATATTTCTCACTGTTTTAAGTTATATTTTGGGATAATAAAGATCATATTCATGCTTAGATGAGATGCGAACTCAAGAGAAATATATATATGATTAAAGATGTTAAGAAAGGTTCAAAATGAATCGAAGGATAATGATAAGATGAATTTTCAAAATGAATTTTTAAAGAGATTATGTTTTAATATTAATTAACTTGTATTGAGAAAATTTTGATGAATATGAGAAGTGTATTGTGAAAGTGAATAGTTTGAGATTTTGCTTCTTGATGAATAAATAAGAATAAATGAGAATTTGATTGAAATATGAATACATGAACATGAGTTATAAGGGTATGAGTACCCCAAGTTGTTGAACATGAAAAGATGTTGATTCTAGATGCTTGGTGAGACCCATGTACCGGCAAGTGTTGAAAATAAATAGTTGATTTGAGAAGTGGCCAATATGGGCTGTCGTTCTCGGTATTTTTCTGTTAGACCGATAGGAGGGTAAGCTAGCTCTAGGTAGTATTATTTATTCATGTTTCAAACTTAAGGATAGGCACTAGTTGGAGATATGACGAAATGAGTGCAAACGTGAGTTATGGACTCCAGAATGATCATTGGAGAGAGACGGTCCCTAGTATTCCGGGACGATGGACGTAAGGGCCACAAAATGATCCACAAAGTGGGAACGATCTCCAGTATTCTGGGACGAGAGCGATGCTCATGGGATGCTTGTGCAATGAGGGCTCCAGAATGGCATGCGGAGTGAGACGATCCCCAGTATTCTGGGACGATGGACGTAAGGGCCACAGAATGATCCACAGAGAGGGATTGGTCTCTAGTATTCCAAAGGCAATAGCCAATACTTGCAAAGTGTCTAAAGCTTGTAGCAGTCATCGTAGTAGGCTACATGGCGAGGGATTTAACCCTACAATGTGGAGTACGTAGGTGCTTGTCTTCGGACCTATGTAGTATGGGATACATAGAATGCATTAGTGTCATCCTAGCGTAAACATCTGCATTAGGTATTAAGTTATTGCATACACTAACATGATTAGGATAATCACTCTTTATACTTTTATATGCATTCAAGTTTGTGTTTGTTAAAATATTTAAAAATCGTTATATTACAGCTTAGTGAGGATCGCCGTTTATAATATTTTGTCGGTTGTAAGTAACTGACGTACCCACAGATTTTCAGTGTAGGGCTTGATTGGATTGACAAGGACTTAAGGATGGTTGATGATAAAGATTATATTTAAGCTGCTGATATTAGAGTTGTATTTCTTGCTGTATTTTATTCCGCTGTGAAACTCTGTAATAAATATTGTTGTGTAATAAAATAAAAAGTTTTAAATTTCCTTGCAAAATTGTACGAAATGAAGTAAAAGATCCTGTTGTACTACGAATTACATGTTGATGGAATTTAGGGTGTTACAACCCTCTCCTATGTAAAGAGATCGAGTTAGCACTCTTCTCTTGGTAAATAGATAGAGTTTTCAAATCCTCTCTTATGCATGGGGAGATAGAAGTAGTTACCTACTAGAAATAGAGGGTTTAAACAAGCTTCTTTAGATGAACATGGAATCCTTTTTATTAAAGCTACTTTGGAGGCCCTTCATTGTAGACCAGATCGGGTCAATGAGACTGAAAGTGGCCCAACTCCTTATGTTTGGCCGGTATCTACTGAAACTTACCATTTTACCCCTGAGATCTTAAGGATTCGAGCCTGATTTGAACGATCCCAGTTTTATTCTATTTTTACCCACATCACAAGCCCCCCACTCATGAAGACTGAGTTTCGCAGCATTCGATGAGTAGTTTGCCTGTTTTGAATGGTTTACAGAACTTATCAAAGCTTTCGGAGATGTATGAATCTTGCTCGGGGTTCAATGGAGTTGCTCTGACTTTATGAAGTACCCATAATGGTATTAAAATTTTTCTGGGATTTTTGTGGCTTTTCTAGAATTTTTAATCATTTTTTCAGATTTTTAACATATTAATTCGAATTTTTAATTAATTGTCAAAAATTTAATATTAATTTGTCTAAAATTATAATTAATTTTTGGAATTTTAAAATAATTTTCTAAATTAATAATTATTTTAAAGAATTTTTAAAATAATTTTCCATAATATTTAATTATTTTTCAAAATTTTTAGTTATTTTTCTAAAATTATAATTAATTAATTAATAATAGCTACACGAATTTTGAAGCGATCTAGATAGTTAATCACGCACGTCGCCATTTGGGAGAAGATCAAGATCGGGCGGGAGTGGGGGCCCCAAGTAACCCACCTACTCAGACGACCAAATCTAAACCGAGGAGGTGGGGTCCATGGTGCGCCCACTTTTAGTGAGACAACGGGCAGAGGTCAGCGTTGACTGGTCAGCACCATGTCAGCATCGTAAATCGGACATTTTCAATGCTACAGAGATTTGATTGGGGCGTATGACCCTTTGTTACGAATAGGATTAGAAGGTCTAAAAGTTCTGTTCAGAGGTCGATTAAGGAATCGTCTGCCTTCAGGGTCAGAATAAGCTTGCAATATATCTGTCTTCATGGAGCTAAGAAGAGGAGCTTCGTCTCGGAGAAGTTACGAACAACAACTTCACCCCGGGAAGCTTCGAAGAGGAGCTTTGTCCCTGAGGGGTGCTACAAAGAGAAGCTTCACCCCGAGTGGCTAAGAAGATAAGCTTTCCCCCGAGAAGCTTCGAAGAAGAGCTTCATCCCCGAGAGGAGCTACAAAGAGGAGCTTCACCCCAAGGGCCTCGAGAAGCTTCGAATATGAGCTTCATCCTCGAGAGGAGCTATGAAGAGAAGCTTCACCTCCGAAGAGCTAAGAAGAGGAGTTCTGCCACCGGGGAGCTTTAGAGAAAAGCCTCGCCTCTGAAGCGCTGTGAATAGGATCTTTGCCACCAAAGAGCTATGAAGAGAAGCTTCGATCCCAATAAGCTATGAAATGGAGCTCTATCTCTGGGGAGCTACGCAGAAGAGCTTTGGCTTCGGGGAGCTACGAAGAGGAGCTTCGGCCCGAGAAGCTAAGAAGAAGAGGTTCCCCATCGGGGGAGTTACAAAGAGGAGCTTCAGCATCAGTGAGCTACGAAGAGAAGCTTTGTCATCGGGAGAGGTCCGAAGAGGAGCTTCACTATGAAGGGGCTTACAAGAGGAACTTTCCCCCAAGAAATTTTACAGATGAGCTTTACCACCGGGAGAAATCCATAGAGAAGCTTCGCTACGGTGGAGCTACGAAGAGGAGTTTTGCCACCTGGAAGCTAAGAAAAGGAACTTCGCTCCCGGGGAGCTTCAAAGATGAGCTTTGACTCGAAGAACCTTCAAAGAGGAGCTTCAGCATCGAGAGCTAAGAAGAGGAGCTTCGCCCCAGGGAGCTACAGAGAGGAGTTTTGCCAACGGGAGAGATCCGATGAGGAGCTTCATCCTCGAAAGGAGCTTCGCCACCGGGAAGCTAAGAAGAGGAACTTTTTCCCAAGGAGTGCTACGAAGAGGAGCTTCATCCCCAAATGATGCTATGAAGAGGAGCTTTGCCTCCGAGGAGTTTCGAAGTGAAGCTTCGTTCCCGAGGGGAGCTACAAAGAGGAGCTTTGTTACAGATGAGCTTCGGCATCAGTGAGCTATAAAAAGGAGCTTCAACCCCTAGGGGTGCTACGAAAGGGAGCTCACCTCCGAGGAGTTTTGAAGAGGAGCTTCGTCCCCAAGGGGAGCTACAAAGCGGTGCTTTGCCACCAGAAGCTACGAAGAGGAGCTTCACCACGGAGGAGCTACAAAGAGAAGTTTTGCTCCCTGGGAGCTACGGAGAGGAGCTTAACCCTGATGGGCTAAGAAGAGAAGCTCTGCCACCATGGAGCTTTGAAGAGAAGCTTCATCCCCGAAAAGCTATGAAAAGGAGCTCTGCCATCAAGGAAATACGAAGAGGAGCTTCAATGATGGGCTAAGAAGATGAGCTCCGCCCGAGAGCTTTGAAGTAAAGCTTCGTCCCTGAAGAACTATGGAGAGAAGCTTTTTCACCTAGGTGCTATGAAGAGAGCTTCGACCCTGATAAGCTAAAAAGATAAGCTCTACCACTTGGGAGATTTGAAGAGAAGCTTCACCCCTGCAGGAGCTACGATGAGAGGCTCCACCTCTGGGGAGCTATGAAGAGGTGATTCGCCCCTGAAGAGCTAGGAAGAAAAGCTTCGGCATCGGGGAGCTACGAAGATGAGCTTTCCTCTGGAAGTTTTGAAGAGGAGCTTCGGTCTCGAGGGGCTAAGCGCATGTACTGGAGGGTTAACAAGGATTTCCCAAGTGGTTTTGTCTCGACTCTTGCCTCATTTGCGTTGCCACCTACTGAGTTGAGTCTGGGAGTTTGAGGGAGCAACTCTAGGGAGTGGTTTGGACTCTAAGCTTATGGCTTGGAATTGCGAGCTTTGGGAGCAGCTCTAGGGAAGATCCAGACTCTGAACTAATTTTAGGGATCAAGTGAGTTGATAGAGTAGTTTGAGCAGCAAGCCGAGCACAAAACTCATTGTACGGAGTCGATGAACTGTTGGAGGAGCTCGAGCAAGAAGCGAAGCACCGAACTCGTTACCTTGAGTTGATGAGTTGTAGGTGTTCCGAGTCTTTTTAACATTAGATCGAAGTCGTTGGTGTTTTTTAACATTGCAGTGGCTTTATCCCTCTCTTTATTGATAGATATTTGTATATACCCAGGAAGGCCATCGGGATGCTGAGCATGCTCTTCCTTGCAACAAGTTGCGTGTGTTGGAGTTGGAGCTCGCCTGGCTAAAGGCAGTGTTGGTTGGAAAGAGACTTGGATTTTGCCAGTCTAAGAAAGGCTCATCTTGATGGTTCAAGACGTCTTGTGTATCAGGGCAAAGGACTTCAAGAGAACGGATCCCTGGGGATGCTCAAAGCGAGTAGTCGGGACCTCAAGCACTGCTTCTGGCAAGAAGGTGGGGGACGCTCGTGGTCGTGAAGCCAGGACTCGATTTGAGGGGTTGGAACCCCTCTTGGGCATCTCGGACTACTGTGATGGCTCTTCAATGGTGAAAAAGTATCTAAAGCGGAACACATCTTTGAACCGAAGTGTCCCCCTTCCTCGCCATCGCGAGTGATCGGAGTGGAGAAACCTGATATATTTTACTTTCAAGTTTGTGCCAGAAATAAGGAACTTATCGTGTACTCTCTGCGTTGTCGTAGGAAACTGATATGAAACAAAGGTCTTCCAAGTGTATTTGTCTTAACTCTTGACTTCTTTGTGTTGCGATTCATTTTTTTGAGCAAGTTGTGGGAGTAGCCCCGAGGGAGGGCTATGCTCCGGGCTTGCTTGTTGGAAAGTTAACAAGTTTCAGGAGTAGTTCGAATGGTCGCTTCGAGCCCCAAACTTGCATGCATGCAAGTTGTGGGGAAGATTTCGAGCTATGATTGTGAACTCTGAACCATATTTCAAGGTCTTTAATGAGTTGCAAGAAAAATTCTGATTGGTGAGCCCTGCTCTGAGCTTTCTTACTTGCAAGTTGCTAAAGCAACATCGAGTCAAGTGTTGAACTCCAAACTTCTTATTTGAAAATTTCAAAAAGTTGTATGAGCAATTCTGAATAGTGAGCCCTGCTCCGTGCTTGCTTGTTTGCGAGCAACTAAAGCGGCATCGAACCGAGTGTTGGACTCCAAACTTGCTGTTTGAGGGGGTTAATGTAGGAGAAATTCCGAATAGTGAGCCTTGCTCCGAAATTACTTGTTCGCAAGCGACTAAAATAGCGTCGAACCAAGTGTTGGACTTCAAACTTGTTATTTGTTCCTAGCAAGTTGTGGGAGCAGCCCTTAGGGACAAACTGGACTCCGAGCTTGCTAACTCAGGGGGATAGCTATGAGGCCAATACAAAGATTTTTTGTAAAAAATGTTAAGTTATATTGAAATAAAAAATTAAGTGATAACCTTGACCGGGACTAGCCTTTATTACATACTTTGACCGTTTTGCAAGTATCGGTCTTATTGGAAATTAAAAACCTACTTCTACTAGAGGGTGTTAAGCACCCTTGTGGTGCTTCATCATATGCTCAGTGTTCTAGATCCTTGGTATCTTCTTGCCCCCCGGGTCTTTCTGGAAGAGGGGGATATCTAGGAGTTCGTCAATTTGCCCAGAAAGGAGTTGATTGTTCCGTTGGGGGAGCTCTAATGCCTCGAGTGGGAGGACCGAGCCCCCATTGTAGCTGTGTAGAACCTTCAAGTTGTTGCTTGGCTCCCTTTGGCTTCTCCTACCCCTGATGACGTGGGAAACTTCATTTTCGTATGGAATGTTGAGGGCATGGCATAAAGTGCTGCCAAGCCAGGTCGGCCAAGGATGACGTTGTAAGCGGCCTTCATGTTGACGACCCTGAAAGTCATTGCCTCATTTTGGGTTGTTGGGGTCTTTCCTGCAGTCACATCAAGGGTGATAATTTCTTCGATTTGGACTGGGACCCCAGAGAACCCATAGAGAGTGTAACCGGCAGGATTGAGACAGTCCCTTAAGAGATTGAGGCCTTATAAGGCTTCAAGAAAGAGGATGTTGACAGAGTTGCCATTGTCCACTAGGATGCGACGTACCTCGTGGTTGGCCATGTAGAGACTGATTACATGTGCATCGTAGTGGGTGAGTTCGAACACCCTCTACATCCTTATCTAAGATTGTCACTTGAACCCCCGTAATCTTGGCTGGGGGAAAGTTATGCACCAAATTCACCTCTCAGACGAAGGCCTTTCGAGAGGAGTTTGATTCCCACTCATAGGCCCTCCGTGGATGGAGTGGAGGATAGCCACGTGATCCAAGTCTTAGGACTCGGATTCCTTCTTTCCTCGCTTGTTAACCCCTTGGGCAAGTGCGGAATTAGCCCCATCCTTTCGGACGAACTTGGATAGGTGTCCTCGCTGGATAAACTCTTCAATTTCTTCCTTGAGAGTCCAACAATCATCTGTGCCGTGACTGTGATCTCTGTGAAAATGACACCACTTATGTTTATTCATCATCTTCCCCGGAGTGTTCATTCTAGGGGGAGGGAAAAGTAGCCCTTCCTTTTCCACCTCCATGAAGAATGCCGATATGGTGGCATTAAGAGGGCTGAAATTCTCAAAATGAAGAGGAGGAGGGCGGCGCTAACCATTGCCGTCTTTCGAAAATTTTTGGGATTCTTCTTCGTTTGTACTCTTCTGTTTGTTCCCGGAGGAGCCCTCCTCTAGACCCCACGCGGGGGGAGAGGGGGGTGAGAGCCTCTTGAGCTCAGATATACATCTCGCTCCTAAGTAGAAGTTCCGAGAAGTCCCGAGGATGCTTCTTGAAAAGGGATGCCTTGAGGTCGGCGTTACTGCTGGATTGAGGGAGGCAATAGACCGGGACTCAGCTGTGAAGCACCGGACAAAGTCCTTAAGTCATTTTCTTTCTCTTTGATTCAGGTCCAATAAAGCGGCACTTGTTTTTTCAGTTCGATGGCTGCTTACGAAGTGGGTGAGGAAAAACTTCCCAAATTGATCAAAGGAGAAGATGGAGCTTGCAGATAGGTGGGAGTACCACTCCCTTGCTGACCCCTTCAGTGTGGCGAGAACCTCTTGCAGAGGAGTGCATCCGAGGCCTGTTGGATCATCATGAGAGTTTTAAAACTCTCAATATGATCAGTCGGGTTGAATTCGCCGTTGTGTGACTTGAAATGTGGCAACTTGAAGGTTTCAGGGACGTGGGCCTCCATGATTGACTGGGAGAAGGGAAGTGTTCTTGGGCGAAAGCGTCTAGCTGAACGGTCTTCCTCTTGGTTGATTCTGTTAACGGTCCTTCATCTCTCGAATGCGACAGAGAACTGGGTCTTCCCTTTGGTCGGATATGGCCGACCCACGGGACTCCTCATGTACGGTTGTGAGGCGGCGACTATTATTTTTTTTTGCTCCTGTTTGGAGCGACGTTGAGGGCTTGGAAAATCTCATCTTTAAAAATTTGAAATTCTACCTTGGTGACGGACACCTCTTTTTCTCTATTGTTCCTGTGAACTGGTCGACTTGCTGTAGTCCGGTTTCTTCACTCCCTAGAAGGAGGAGACTTTCTTCGTCTCTTAGGAAAGGGATATCTTCTTCACCCCCTAGGAAAGGGAGTTCTTCTAGACCTCTGTCTTCGAGGAGAATGGCTCATCTTGCTTACCTGACATTTTGGGTGGGGAACTTCGTTATGGTCTCGCCTTTCGTTTAGGTGATATAAGAGATCAGATCTCTATCGTCGACTGATAATGACCTAACAGAGATCTTACTGCAGCGGGGGCACCACAGATGATGCTGTAGAGGGGGTTCGAGGTATAGAAAGAACCCATGTTTTCGACCATGCGTTGCGCATGGTGCTATTTGGGACGACTTCGTCGGGAGCCCCCGGTGCGGCCCCTTTGGAAGGAGGCTGAGTTGGATGATGAGGGGGTTGTTCTGGTTGAGGATGTTAATCTAGTTGAGGAAGTTGAAGGGGGTCCTTCGTATGAGGAGGAGAAGGAAGATAGTTGACTCGTCAGCAAATAGCCGGCGCCTTTCTTTTCCCTTTTGGAAGCATGATTGAGAAGTTAGTTTTTGACCAGCGAAGTTGGATCCTAGTTTTTTTATTTTCCACAAACGGTGTCAATCTGTTGCTGCTAATTTCTATGTAAGAGCAGACAAATATGAGAATTCTTTTAATGAACACAATAAAGATCTGACCTTTTACTTTCGCCGATGTTCACCGCGCAAACTGCTGCTGACTCTGAGATCTGATTGTCCGGGACGGATGTGACCGTTCCTGTGAACCCGCAAAACAGTCTGAAATTTCGGGGTTGGCCCCGACAATAGACCCTCCGACGCCCAAGTCAGAATACTCAAAAGATATGTGAGTTTTGAGAGCGACGTTTGCAATTACCTAGTTTCTGAAGAGGTCAAGATATTGGATTTATCTTTGCTTACCAGTGTTTTGATAAGGTTGGTTACTCACTCTCATGTAAAGAGATGAGTTAGGACTCTTCTCTTGGTAAAGAGAGAGTTTTCAAACCCTCTCATGCATAGGGAGATAGAAGTAGTTACCCTCTGGAGATAAGTGGTTTAAACTAGCTTCTTTGGATGAACCTGGAATCCTTTGAGTTAGAGCAAATTTGGCAGCCCCTCATTGTATGCCGGATCGGGTCGATGAGTACTGAAACTTACTGTTTTACCCTCCGAGAGCTTTAGGATTCGTGTTTGATTTGAACCATCGAGAATTTGTTCTATTTTTAGCCACATCACATATTAAAGTTGTGGGATTTAATTGCTAAAATCTTTATATTGAGGATTTCCCTTCTGCTTTAATTTCTATTTCAATGGATTTTTTATGGAGATTTAGAGTTTCTAAGTTTATGGGTTTACAAAGAGAAAGCAGGTTGGAGATGATGAGTTTGAGAGGAGAAGGTTATGAGAGAGAGGGAAAATGAAAGAGATTGTATTATGATAAAGAAGGGTAAAATCATCAAAAGAAGCACGTCTATCACCTATAAATTCAAATTTTTAACAAAAGTCTAACATCGTGACCCCCCTCTGGGGTTTTATTTGCTTTGACCAGAAACCGAGATGGGTTTCTTGCGTTGACCAGAAAATATGGGGGAGTGTAGTGCATTTAACCTATTAGAGCATTCACAGTCGTGTTTCTCATTTGTTATAAAATGGCAACTACACTAGTAGCAAATAAACAAAGTTGCTGCAGTGGTCGTTTACTATATGTTTCTCATTTTTTAAAAAATACTGCGTGCGACGGTACAATATTTACAGTCGCGCAATTTTTTTCCGAAAAATGCGAGCGACGGTATATGTTCTACCGTCGCATTCATTTAAAAAAAATTAAAAAAATTAATTACTTATTAACTATTAAAATATGTTAATTAAATAAATTAAATAATATAATAATAACTAAATCTAATTAAAAACTAACTAAACCTAATTAACTAAACCTAATCTACCCACTAATTCCCTAAAATCTAGGACGTGTTGTACCGTCCGGGATTTTAGGTTTTTTATTTTATTTTATTTTATTTTTAATTTAATTTTTTGGGTGAAATCTGGCCGTCGGATTAAAAAAAGTTAAAACAAAAAGGGGACGGTATATGTTATACCGTCCGACCAATATTTAAAAAAAAAGTTTTGGGGACGGTATATGTTATACTGTCCGACTCGATTAAAAGAATTTAAAATAAGAGTGACGGTATATGTTATACCGTCCTTTATAATTTGAGAATCGCTATTCTGTTTCTCATTTATGAGAAACGAGTATAGCAAATTTGTCAAAAAATGACAAAATAGAAAACCGTTGCAGACGATCATTTGCTATAAAATGGCAAATTGCGAAATATAAGAAACCACTGTGGATGCTCTTATGTAATTACCTAATTACTTCCTTCCTTATTAATAGATTAAAATGTATTTATATTTCAGGTAGATTGACAATGAAGATGAGGCTAAAAACTATTGCAATCTTAAAATTAAAAATCTTACTACACAGTAAGCAAACAAGTCACATAAGACCAAAACACATTGCAATCATAAAATTAAAATCAAAATATTGGAATATAAGGATGAGTCTCAATATTACCAATTTTATGGAAGAACCGGATAGAAGTTTGACTCTCCTAACCCTTACCAAAAGGCGAGAACGAAAACCTTGAAACCATACAAATTTTTTCTAGAATATGCACAGTTAGGACGATCGAAACAAAATCCACAAAATTTCCCCTCTAAATTAGATTTGAAACTCCATGAAAACCAGAGAGAAATTTTGGAGCTGAAGGTTGAAGATGGAGAAGGATATTATATTGGTGAAATAAGTAGAGATAAGTGTTAACTCCGTCAACAATAAAAGGAGTAATGCTACATACATTACCAAATGAAAACACGATAATGTGGTTAATCTAATCAGTAGTGCCACATAATCAACCTAAGAAAATTCAACTAAACTCCTCCATCAAATCAAACCTCAATTAATCTTTAATTGATTTTATTTCATATTTAATTATTTAGGGATTAATTTAATCAGATGTAGAGTCTAAGTTGAGATTAATCTCATCCATTCTACTGAGATGACAATGCTGACTAGGAATGCCACGTTAAGACATGTTTATTTGGTAGTGTAGAAGGGTGTGATGTAACATTGCTCATAATAAAATATGAAACAAATAGAAAAGAGAAAAGTGAGAACGGGTAAATTTCACAAAACCATTCACAGTTTAGGGGGTTCTGATAGATAACCCACCTCTTTTATTTTGATAGAGTTTTCCTTGTTTAATCTCATAACGAAGTTTTTTGTCAACATTGCAGCCGGCTTCAGGTGGGATGACTCAAACAGTGCCAACGAATGTCGACAAGCAACAAGGTGGTGTAACCACACGGTCCACACCAATGCCATTTTAGTACATCAATGCTATTTTTCTTTAGGGTTACATGGGATTATTTTGGTCACATGTCTTGAGATTCTTATTAATAATCTGCGCAAATTCCACCTTTTGTTTTTTCATGAGGAACCTTAATCAATTCCTTATGAAACTTCTCCATTTCAATCTCCCATCTACAAAGAAATGAATTTAAATTCATTTTTAAGTAAAGTTTTAAGTTATACAGAGAGGTTAAACATACCTTTCCAATAGCAAAGTAAATTTAGCCACACCTGTTAGTTATAAGTACTCTGAAAAGTGAAATAAAGATACCCATTCCCATTCTTCGAGATTGTTGTAATAGGGAGAAGTGAATTTACCCAAACAAGTGGCATATTTTGAAGACATTAACTTTGATAGTATCTTTGAAACTGATATGGGTCAGATGCGTGGTCTCTCCTGGGCCGTCAGATTTCCTCAAAACCCGCTCTCTTCTAATCATCAGATCAATCCAGAGCCTCATGGATTTCTGCCACGTCAGGCCCACGAGTAAACGGGTCTAAATCCGGCCCAGCAGGATTTCAGACCTGTTTGCTCTCCTATAAATGCCAGACCCCCTCCCCCACTAGCAAGGTAATCAATCTTTCTCCTCCAAAATCCTAGCTCATGTTGCTTTCCAGTGACTGACTAGATCGTCGGAGGGCCTGTCGCCGGGATCTCTCGCGGTGTTTCTAGGCAGAGTGCAGGTACAAGACCGAGCCGAGCCCCGAAGATTCGATCCGAGTTACTGGATCCGAGCCGAGCATCCGTCCTCCACCTCACTCCTGCTACTTCCGAGCCGTTCTCAGCCGAGGGTCGAACATATAGCCAGTACCGTGACT
>CM030368.1:175856234-175908263 GCA_017893485.1 Hemerocallis citrina
TCCACTATATAAATTACAAGAACCTATAAACAAACCGCATCAGGTTGGCGCCGTCTGTGAGAAACCTCGGTACTGACCTCAGTCCGAACCCGGCCAGGAATGTCATCCCCTCAATCCGAGCTCTCACATGGCCCCCAGGGCCTGAAGAGCCGTCACTTCTGGACATCGTCCAGACCCTCCTCTCCAGGACAACCACGCCGATGCCCAGAGATCCAACCATCCGAGGGTCAACGGCGAACCTGGGCCGGAAGCTTCTTGCTTTGTTGCGACCGACCTACGTCGGGTTATCGAGAACCGGCAAGCCGACCGAACTAGGGGAGGGGCTGCTTCCAACTCGGCCCCGAACCATCCCAGGCACCCATCCCGAGAGTGGGAGCCAGAGCTCAGTCGCACAGGCCAAAGGCCGCCACCCCAGGGCGACCCGACCGGACAAGCTCCGGTCACACGCCGCGAGTTCCAAAACTTTCGAAACGAGATCCTGGAGGCCATATGAGGGACCCCTGGGAACGAGACACTCCACCACTCCCACTCGCAGTCGGATGCCGAAGCCAGCGAGTCTCGCGGCTTAACCCGCCTGCCAGAACGGGACGAGGGCATCCTGCGATGCCTACAAGAAATGGAGAACCGCCTCGACCATTTAGGCGAGGGCGGCCCGAGGCCAGCTCAGGGTCATAGGCCGTACTGACCTCCTTTCTCCGCTCCAATCTTACAAGCAGAGATACCCAGGAACTTTCGGCCTCCTTAGTTCGAAACCTACGACGGCGAGGGTGACCCTGCTGATCACATGGAAGGATTCAAGACCCTCATGATGATTCACAGTACTTCGGATCCCCTTCTATGTCGTGCCTTCCCCGCCACCCTCCGGGGTCCGGCTCGGGAATGGTTCTCCAAGCTCGTCCCCGGCTACTCATTCGATCAGCTGGAGGCCAACTTTCTTGCCCACTTCGTGACCAGCAGGAAGGCCGAGAAGACAAGCGCATCCCTACTAGACCTCCGACAGAAGGAAGGGGAGTCACTCCGTCAGTTCGTTCGGAGGTTCACTGCAGAGGCGAGGTCCGTCTCCTCCCTCGATGCTGGGGTCGCCTCGGCAGCATTTCGACACAACGTCCGACACGGCTAGATGAAGGCGTGCTTGGCCAAGAAGCCTCCCCTTGGCCAAGAAGCCTCCCCTCGATTTCCTTGATCTGCTTAATCGAGTTGAGAAGTACATTCGGACGGAGGAGGCCCTAAATTTCGAGAACGTCAAAGAGGTCCCGGGGAAAGGGAAGCGCAAGGCCGATGAGGCAGAGCCAGCCAAGAAGGTTCCGAAAGACGGGACCGGTATGAAGAGGGTCCCTCCGATCCCGCGTTTCGAGAGGTACACGCCACTGACACAAAACGTGTCGGTCATCCGATTAGAGATCGAGGACAAGGACCTCGTCCAGATGCCCCCTCGACCAACCAGCAACAAGAAATGGGACCAGCAGTTCTACTGCCCCTTCCACTGGGACAATGGGCACGACACCGACTACTGTCGGACCCGTAAGGACGAAATCGAGGCCCTCATCCAACAAGGTTACCTCTAAGAATTTACTTGGGAAGACACCCGGGACGGAAGGGATACGAGGAACCGAAGGCCTTCTCCTCCTCCTCGTGCACCCAAACAGCGTCCCGAGCGGGACCCAGAGCCTGAAGAGATCGGAGGCCAAGCCATTCTACACTGCGTCCATGGGAGGGGATTCTAATACTTCCCGCAAGGCGTTCGTTTGAGAGGTAAACACCGTCTGAGACCTCCCTTCCCTCCAGGTCCAGCAGCTCCCTGTCTCCTTCTCGAGGAAAGACCTGGAGGGGGTCCGGCTCCCGCACTGCGATGCGCTCGTCATCAGCCTCGTCGTGGCGAACTACAAAGTCCGTCGGATCCTCGTGGACAACGGGAGCTCGGTGAACATTCTCTTACTAGGAGCGTTCGAGAACCTCAAGCTCCCCCGAGATAAGTTGAACCAGCCGGGTTCACCCTCCATGGGTTCTTTGGCGTCCCAGTGCCGATAGAGGGGATCGTGACCTTGGATGTTACAGCCGGTACGACCCTCTCAGACGGACCGAGTCGATGGACTTCATGGTTGTGAACGCCAAAGCGGCGTACAACGCCATCCTCGACCAACCAGGGCTCTGCTTGTAATGCCCCGATTTTCATTTATGAAAATTATTTATTTTGCACGTAGTGTGCACGTGCCATTTTTCGTAATATGAAATCTCATAATTACTTTCATTATGAATGATGAGTATGGATATAGAAATATATGTATATATGTCCTTTAATTTTTATTTTTGTAAAAAGCCCTTTGTTACAAATAAACTAAAGTCCAAAAATCTAATTTATTTTTGTAAAAGCTATTATTGTGGCCCATCAATTCAAGCCCATTGATTAATTCTCTTAATAACAACTTGTAAGGTAAATATCTTTTAAAAGATTATTTTTATAAAATGTATATGTACAAGTTTTTTTATGGAGACTAGAGTAGCACGTGCATGCAACATGGTGTATATTGCACACTATTCTCCTTGGCCGGTTTTGGAGAAGTGGAGTTAGTGTATGGGTGGTTACTTAGTTGTTACTACAACTCCTACTCTCATCCTAGTCCTCCATCTCATAACCATCTACTAAATCCTAACCCTCCATTTCACCCAAGGATGTAGTATAAATACCCCCCTCCATTGTCTTCTTCATTAAAGATCCATTGAAAGAGAAAGATATATTTTTTAAGAGAGTTGTGAGTGTGTGTACCTTGGAGGCCGGTCATCACTGCAGAAGGATTCTCGGATTGGCAAGGAGCAAGGAGGAGAAGTCACATTATGACACTAGAAGGTTTTTACTGGATTTCGTTTATTTCGTCAACAAGGTCGGTGTTTCTCATGACTTCTAGAACAGAATTCATGTTAGAATTGAGTTTGAATTGTGTATGCATGTGTAAACTGAAGTGATAGAATGGCTGCTTAATTGAAATCTTTTCATGCTATCTGTAATGTAGAAAATGTGAATGATTGATAAAGAACTAATGATATTTAGAAAACTGGAAACGACCTGTACAGTCGACCGATAATATGAGCAGTCGACTGACACGAGAAATATAAATTATGTACAGATTGAAATTCCATGAAATGATGTATGTTAAATCCTAATATTCTAGCATGCTAAGTTTGGAATTGATATTATCTCTGTAGTTAAGTAATGAAAAAAAGACAAGTGTATGATCAGAATTGTATTTGAATAAAGGAAAATACTAGTTATGTGAAATTTACATTTAATTGAAAACTATGTTGTGATGTTGATAAACAGATAAGAATCACATGGTTGTGTGGACAATGTACATATTGTAGTGTGACAAAAATGATGTGTGCTTATTGAAGAACAGAATAAAGAGATGATCTCTTAATTCGAAAATTAACCCTGTTCAGTCGACCGAATGCATGCAACAGTCGACTGTACTGAACATGAAAAGTTGTATAGTTGAACTACCGAGAACAGCCGACTGGTATGAATGTCAGTCGACTCCCCTGTAAGTGATATTGAGATTTTGAACGTTGCGGAACAGCCGACTGGCCATGTGCAGCAGTCGACTCTTCTAAGCAGTTTATTGAAGAACTTTATTTGACTGAACAAGTCGACTGGATAAGCTCTAAGTCGATTGTCCAGATCACTTTTTGGCATATCAGAAATTCTATGATTTGTTTTATGATAAAGGTTATGAATCTTATGTTGAATATTGGTTATGACAGTAAACTCTATTTGTCTTTGCATGAATTTACATGAAGTGAATCATTTATTAGAATTTGTGAAAGTTGTATGAATGTGAAAGCTATGAGCACGAAAAAGAAAATCTGTTATGATTATGAAAAAAAGAACTTATGAACTAGTAACGCTCAATGTTGGAAATTGTAAATTTGAATTGAAACAAAAGAGTATCTAAGTCTCCCCCAACAATTGGAAGGAAACGAAATGAAATTTGAAATGAAAGACCAAGGTTGGTCATATTTGAATGAATGAATAAGTCCGGTTTAGTGGAGAGGCTAACTCTAGAGCTTTGATTTTGTTCATGATTCTAATAAAATAAGGACTAGAATACATAGTGAAGATGTGATGCAAGTAAGAGAAAAACATTGAGTATGAGGGCCATTGGATTGGCGGCGAGTGAGTATCCCAGGATGTCCCATGATGAGTCATGATAGGGCGTGGATACTGCTCCAGAGTACCATCCTGGTGGCGACGCTCGTGGGGTGTTTGACGACTGCGGGTGGTGTCATGTCTATGGTAGGAGCTGAATTACCATAGGATGCCTGCATGATGAGTCATGTATCAGTGCGTTGGGATTCTCTCCAGGGTGCCTAGATATGAGTTCGTATCTCAAAAAATATCTAGGATACTTACCGTAGTTACAGTAGTAGATTAAGTCATGACGAGGGATTGAACCCTACATGATGAAGTACGATTAAGGGCTTGCCCTCGGACCTATGTAGTATGGGATGCATACAATCCGAACAAGTGTGCATTAGTGTCATATAACATAATAATTGCATTAAGGATTAAGTGCACAATCACAACACGACATCATTAAGATTTTTCCTTTAAATTGATATGTGAACAAGTTTGTGATTTGTTAAGAAATGAGAATCGTTATACTGTTTCTGGCATAGAGAGAATGGCCATGTATAATTATCGTCGGTTGAATAAACTGACGTACCCACAGTTTTATATGCAGGATAATTGGCTTGGTAAAGGTTAAAGGAGAACCGATGTTCAAAGATTATTTATTGCTGCATCTTTTTGTGTAATGTTGTAATTGCTTCCGCTGTCATCATTTGTGATTTATTGATGTATATGCTTCCGCTGTAAAATATAAAGTGTAAAATCTCTTGTAACTCTGATGTAAAGTGAAAAGTTTCAATTCCTTGTAAAATTGTACCGAATGAGACGAAAAGATCCTGTTGAAATCTCGAATTCAGTTGTTTTTGGAATTCGGGGTGTTACACTGCTCCCTCCAGGCTGTTCCCTCGGCCTACCCCGTGAAACTGAAGTTTCCTACTAAGTCAAGTGTCGGGGTCGTTCGTGGGAACCAAGAGGCTACACGATCGTGCTATATGACGACGGTCGGAGGCGGTGTGTTTTCCCTGGATGCCGTCGAAGTGCAACCCGAAAGGAACGAACTGGAAGAAGTATCGTTCGACACAGAAGACAAGTCAAAGTGGTTCCGCATAAGCTGCTCCCTCGCGCCCGACCTGAAGTCTGACCTAATCAACTACATTCGCCACAATGTGCCTTGTTTTGTAAGATATAATCGGTACCTCGTGCCTTGTTTTGTAAATTCAATATGATGTAATCATTTATCCCTTTGGCCTCACGCCAGCTTTCTTGAAAACAAGTTTGGGGCTCGACACTCGGATATCGCCGCGAGCCACACCAAGCTTCTCCTACAAGGTTCGTGGCTCGACGCTCGGATGTCACCGCAATCCACTCCAAGCTTCTCCTACAAGGTTTGGGGATCGATGCCCGGTTGTAACCGCGCGCCACACCAAGCTCTTCCAACCAATTTGGGGCTCGACGTTCAGTTATCACGAAGCTCTTTCTACAAGTGTGGGGGCTCAGCATCTTAGAACAGGTATGGGGGCTCGGCATCGACCTCGATCAAGGCCTTAGCTTTTTCAAGCCCTACGACCTTTATGCTCGGTGATGACCTCCAGCTACACTCATGCCAGCTTCTCCTAATGTATGGGGGCTCCACATCGACTTCGAGCAAGGTCTCGGCTTTTTCAAGCCCTACAACCTTTATGCTCGGCGATGACCTCCAGCTACACTCATACTACCTATCTTAGAATAGGTATGGGAGCTCGGCATCGACCTCGAGAAAGGCCTTGGCTTTTTCAAGCCCTGCAACCTTTACACTCGGTGATGACCTCCAGCTACACTCATGCTAGCTTCTCCTAAGGTATGGGGGCTCGGCGTCGACCCCGAGCAAGGCCTCGACTTTTTCAAGCCCTGTGACATTTATGCTTGGCAATGACCTCCAGCTACACTCAAGCCAGCTTCTCCTAAGGTATGGGGACTCGACATCGACCTCGAGCAAGTTCTCGACTTTTTCAAGCCCTACGATCTTTACACTCGGCGATGACCTCCAGCTACACTCATACTACCTATCTTAGAATAGGTATGTGGGTTCGGCATCGACCTCGAGCAAGGCCGTGGCTTTTTCAAGCCCTGCGATCTTTATGCTCGGCGATGACCTCCAGCTACACTCATGCCAGCTTCTCCTAAGGTATGGGGGCTCGGCATCGACCTCGAGCAAAGCCTCATCTTTTTCAAGCCTTGCGACATTTACGCGCGGCGATGACCTCCAGCTACACTCATACTACCTATCTTAGAACAGGTATGGGGGCTCGACATCGACCTCGAGCAAGGCCTTGACTTTTTCAAGCCCTGCGATCTTTACGCTCAGCGATGACCTCCAGCTTCACTCATGCCAGCTTCTCCTAAGGTATGGGGGCTCGGCATCGACCTCGAGCAAGGCCTCGGCTTTTTCAAGCCCTGCGACATTTACGCTTGGCGATGACCTCCAGCTACACTCATGCCAACTTCTCCTAAGGTATGGGGGCTTGACATCGAACTCGAGCAAGTCCTTGACTTTTTCAAGCCCTACGATCTTTACACTCGGCGATGACTTCCAGCTACACTCATACTACCTATCTTAGAATAAGTATGGGGGCTCAGCATAGACCTCGAGCAAGGCCCTGCCTTTTTTAAGCCTTGCGATCTTTATGCTCGGTGATGACCTCTAGCTACACTCATGCTAGCTTCTCCTAAGGTATGGGGGCTCGGCATCGACCTCGAGCAAGGCCTCGGCTTTTTCAAGCCCTACGACATTTATGAGCGGCGATGACCTCCAGCTACATTCATACTACCTATCTTAGAACAGGTATGGGGCTCGGCATCGACCTCGAGCAAGGCCTTGGCTTTTTCAAGCCCTGCGATCTTTATGCTCGGCGATGACCTCCAGCTTCACTCATACCAGATTCTCCTAAGGAATGGGGGCTCGGCATCGACCCCGAGCAAGGTCTCGGCTATTTCAAGCCCTGCGACCTTTACGCTCGGTGGACTTCCAGCTACACTCATACTACCTATCTTAGAACAGGTATGGAGGCTCGACATCGACCTCGAGCAAGGCCCTGGCTTTTTTCAAGCCCTGCGACCATTACGCTCGGCGATGACCTCCAGCTACACTCATGCCAGCTTCTCCTACGGTATGGGGGCTCGGCATCGACCTCGAGCAAGGCCTCGGCTTTTTCAAGCCCTGCAACCTTTACGCTCAGCGATGACCTCCAGCTACACTCATACTACCTATCTTAGAACAGGTATGGGGGCTCGGTATCGACCTCGAGCAAGGCCTCGACTTTTTCAAGCCCTGTGACCTGTACGCTCGGCGATGACCTCCAGCTACACTCATACTAAGGTATGGAGGCTCGGCATCGACCTCGAGCAAGGCCTCGGCTTTTTCAAGCCCTACGAACTTTACGCTCGGCTATGACCTCCAGCTACACTCATACTACCTATCTTAGAACATGTATGGGGGCTCGGCATTGACTTCGAGCAAGGCCTTGGCTTTTTCAAGTCCTGTGACCTTTACACTCGGCAATGACTTACAGCTACACTCATTCCAGCTTTCTTAAAAATGACAAGGGGGCTCGACATCGACCTCAAGCAAGGCCACACTCGGCGATGGCCTGGAGCTACGCTCCTGCCAGTCTCACTTGATAAATTATCAAAGAAATCGAAGTTTCATTACTCATGAAGCGCCGCAAACGGCCACACGATACAATAAAGATACTACAAATCACTCGACTTAAAACTCGAACTCAGTGCTTCCCATGGGGCCCTCGTGGTCGATGCTACTCGCCTCATGCCCTCCGGAGCGAGACCTTCCCCCTGCATGCTCCATGTAACCCCTGTTTCCGTAAATACATAATTTCAGAATATTTTTCGTATTTTAATTATTTATAAATTCAGTATTATTTTAAACTCGATTTGTGCCTTCTATTTAAAATCTTTTCGAACCAGAAGTTGTATTTTCTTCGACTAGTAGTATATTCTAACTTTAATGATTATTTTATAAGTGATCAGCTATTTGTATCTTATTTTATTACTATTTGGATTTTATTAAACCTGTTCATCTCAAAACTCGTTTTGATATGTATACCAAAATTATTACTATTGTTATTATTATCATTTTTATTATTCTTGTTATTAGTACTACTATTAGTATTTTTACTATTAATATTATTACCCTTGATTTTTAATTTAAAAATCTATTCCTATCGTTAATTGTATTTTTAGTCATTTCAAATAATTTTCATATTTTAGTACAAATATATTTTGTTGTATAATCCTAATTTTCATTTATTATTTTACCTATTCTATTTGATCTTTTCATTTAGATCCTAATACCCCATTAAAATCCAAATCCATTACCCATTTCTCTTATTGGATTATCTACCCAAATACCCATTAAGCCTAATACACTAAAAGCCTAATACCCTATATCCACTACCCAAACCCAATAACCCATTCTATTTAAACACCTAACCCTAACCTACCCTACCCTAGTTTCCTGTGAAAACCTTATACAGCCGCTTTTCACCTTCTTCCACCTCCAAACCCCCTTCTCCCGATCTCTCTCCCACTACCCCGCACCTCATCCCCTCGACGCAGCAACCCGAACCCATCCCCATCGCGTCGTCCCCCTGCCGTCCACTGTGTCGCCACTGCCATCGCAGTACACCACCACTGCCTGACCTCACCTCGGTGCCGCCCAGCACCGTGCTGTGCTCCTCCCAGCGCAACGCAGACGACAGCAACGCCCTCCTTGACTGCACCTCAGTCCCGATGCTGCCCCGTACCCCACAGCCCCTCCCTGTGCTGCGCCTCCATTAGTGCCACCCTCCTGTGTGCTCCAGTCGAAGCACCCTCCTCCATCCCGACTCTCCTCCTCCCTACCGGCAACCACCCTGCATCGCCCACTCCCGAAGCAGCAAAGACCCTTCCCCTCTCCCAAAGTCGACAACAACAGCCAGAGCGCATTGCTGTCCCCTATTCGTGCACCGCCGTGCCAACGTCGCAGCCACATGCGGCAGCTCCCCCTGGCTGCCGCTCACTTCCTGCCACCTTCGTGCCGCCCCTGTGCCGCCGCCGAAGCCCACTGAGCACCCTTGCTCAGTTTTGATCACTTGGAATGTAAACCGTCCGATCAACATGATCATCTTGATCATCATGATCTGATGGATCTGATCTGGACCATCCGATCGATTGATCATCATGATCATCATGATCTCCTCTTGATCATCATGATCATCTTGATCACCTTGATCTAGGCCATCCGATCTCTTCTTGATCGCCACGTTCATGATGATCGACTATATTCTTTGGTCGCAGTCGCTCAATCGATCGATCTTGATCATCATCATCATCTTCATCATCAGGAGATCTGGACCATCTGATCTTGTTAATCTTGATCATCCCCTTGATCCTCGAGATCCGTGCTTGGTGTTCGTGGTTGCGATTGTGAACGTGTGTTTGTGATTGGTTCGTGTGTTCGTTCGATCCGTTCGTCGAGTTCGTGTCGGGATCCGTTCCCGTTATTCCTTCGTCGGATTCATTGTCTACACCCCAAGGTAAGTATTCTCCTTGTACAATTTATTATCCTAATACAAGCATTTAATTGAAAATACCACAAACAGATAGTATTTGTGACTCCTTTTTGTCTCATCGTTGTTGATCTAATATTATATCCTCGTCGATTCCATAATCTTAAGAGTCACAACCCTTTTGTTGTTATATTTACAAACTAGTTGGACTTATTTTATCTCCTAGTCACTTGAACACATGAAACTAAGAAACCCTAGACTTGTAGATGTGTATTATATCATGTATGTGATGATCTTGCTTTCCCTTGAGTTGAGAAATAGATGTTACTTGCTGATTTGATTCCCATTACATCCATTTTGTATCACACATTAATTTAGACTCATAATAACCAATTATCATGCAACTTATATATGAAAGACATTCTCACTTGTTGCTGTCCTTGACTTTACTTGCTATTTTGACCTCTTTAAAATCAAAATTAGAACTTGAGCCCTGAATATGAAATGTAGATCTAAATGTCTAGTTTTCGGTAGCATACAGAATTTTTTGAATTCTGAGTTACGGTCTAGGAGATATCGCAGTTTTACTACTGCTGTGTCGGTAGTCGCAGATTCACAAAACTGCTGCACCTCTTTAGTTTACAAATTATTTTAACTATGCTACCAGTAAGTAATTGACTTGAAATTTTTCATGTTGTTGCTAGAAACCCTAGAGAACATTTCCTAATTTTCTCAGAATTAATTAGAAATGTTTCAACCCTGTTTCACATGTATAAACTCAGATTCACAAATTCTTGCTGAACACAAAAGCTGTATAGTTTGCTGTTTTGGCACATGTTACCACAACTTTCATGTACCTTAATTATATGCGTAGGAACCGGGCAGGAGTCTGGTTTCTAAACCTCTTTACGGATCCACATTTGCCATCTCATAGCAACGGGAATCACAGTTTTGGCACAACAATGTCGTGCTGTCCAGATTTGAGATTTTCGTTGTTCTTGATAGTTTGATTCGTGTTGACCCTCGAATATGCTATATAAATATCTCAAAATTGTTCCATGTTCATGATTATGATTACTTGACTTGTTTCACACACTTTCATGCTTGCTTGATGATAATAATAAATAATAAGCCGGGATTTAAGGGAAAGACCATTGTAGTGAACAATTTAGGTAAGTGTACTCGAAAGGGGGCCCGTGTTTCCTATAATTTTATGTTAAATGGAACTAAGTGCCACGTAGAACTAAGTGCCACGTCATGGATGACGGGGGACACCTCTAGACTATGCGGGGACCACCTCTAGAGCTCATTATATGATTACATGATATATATTTGTGATCACATGGAACTAAGTGCCACGTAGAACTAAGTGCCACGTCAAGAGTTAACGAGGGCCACCTCTAGAGCCGATGGTTTGATCACTTGCTCATATTTTCTACATGACCTAAGTACACCGTCCTACTAGGCCTGAACGAAATTGCATTGACTGTAGCAACCATATAGTAAAAGTATGGATGCATGAAGTGCTACCTAGATAGTAATAACTACAAGACTTAACACATGACAAATGAACACGATACATGCTTACTTGATACTTGATGACATGATATATGAGACACGAGTCTTGCGACTTGATACTTGTAACTTAACACTAGACTTGAGACTTGTTACCTAACACTTGTACTTGATACTTGTCACTTGATGTTGGATACCCTTACATGTTCACTAGCAACTTGTTCTACTACTAGTATTTGTTACCCAACCTGGTCACTTGAGTTATCTTTCTTGCTAACTAGTTTCTCGAATCCCCACTACTTGTTGTATCCCTATTATATTCTTGATTCCAAATTTTGTTCCATATTTCTTGTACTCGTTTTTACTACTTATGGCCCTAACTTGGACTAAGGGCATTTCTCTTGTTTTTTCTATTTTTCCCCTTTTTATAATTATTAAACAGACTTTGGAGACATGTTGCCTGGTGGAATTGGCAAGCAGAGATTTTAGGCTTCAAATGGAGAAAAGACATGCTTAAATTATTTATTTCCTTTGAGTTATTTATTTCTTGCTACTTAAAACTTGTAACTGGCTTATATTCCCGAGTTTTATCTTTTGATTCAGACTTGAAAACTATTTAGATATTATTATTATTTCAATTGTTTTCTGTTGCTTAATAAAGTATTCATGCATGCTTGGTTGTGTATATCTTGTTATATTCTTATTGTGATTCTGAGTCGATCCTACAGCTTATGGATAATGTTAAACTCATTCGCTGGGCTTCGTCATGCTCTCGTATTCCGTGTTTTTGGGAAGCGGGGTGTGACACTCCACCTGCACGGCTAGTAAGGACATCCCGGCAACGGAACTCTGCGCGTCGGCAGGCCTCGCTATTTCCAGATAAAAGGTCGGAGAAGGACCCAATACAGAATGCCTTGCTCCCTCGAACGGACTGAGCCGATGATGATCCGTGCCCAGCATAAGCTTCAACCTTCGAATCTCCAACTCCTTATCTACGAAGACCTCGCGAAGAAAGGACTCCGATGCCGGTCTCCTAGTGGAGGCATCCGAGATTGACCAGTTTGTCTCGACACTCCCCTAGTCCCGGTCGGCTATGGCCTTCTTCAGGCGAGCGGCTTCTAGGCTGAGCTCCTTTGACTTGTTCATAAAATAGTTTACCGCGGCCTCTCGGCCTCTCGTTCACGAGCCTGCTTACGATGGCTAGTTGGCACACCCTCCTTGGGCCCCAACTCATTTCGGAGCCGGAAGACCTCTACAGAACACGAGTCGGTGCCGGTGGTCTCATGCATCTATCAAGAAGAGGGGAAAAACAATGGGTCACTAAACAAGCTTGCGAAAAACTACACATCACAGAGGATCGGCCAAAAATATTTTCTTTTATAAATTCAAAATTTTGGGTTACAAAAAAGTGATGGCTAGTCCGCGCGAGGCAAATACAAGTCAAAAGAATAAGTAAAATTCCTAAACTACATTTTAGAGGGGGACGACACCTCTTCAACATCTGGATCGCCCCCGGCCTCCTCCAGACGAGGGTCCTCCATCTCCTCCTCATCCTCGTCGCCGGGCATCGGCGGATGCAGGGAAGCCGCCACCCGTAGTGAAGGTGGTCGACCCGAGCCTCCAGGTAGAACTGCAGGAAGTGCTCCTCGGCCTTGGCATGGGCTTCGTCCTGAGCCAGGATCAAAGTGTCCGCCAAGGTGTTCTGTAGCTCTTCAGCCTCCGCCTTGTCCTTAGCCCAAAAATGCGCCAGCTCGTTCGCGTGATGATCTTGCAGCGAGGCCATCTGAGCTTGGAAGACCGCCTGGGCTGACTAGGACTCTATCAGCTCGTCTTTCAAACGAGTCGCCTCACAAAAATACTTCTCGATGTTCTTCCTCTCAACAACGACCTCCTTCTCCGGGCACTTGTGGAAGTGTTGCCCATGAAGCAATGCCTGGCTGAGGAAGATCAAGTTTGAAAAATCCTTAAAATTCTAAGCATAAAGCGAATGCCAAACACTTACTAAAATGTGCGCCTGAGCCCCCCTCATGTAGGCCGTCTCGGATGTCTCCGACGCCAGAGTCATCCGATCCAGCTCAGTGGCAAGATGCTCTACCACCTCCAGCACCACCAGTCCCTCAGTCAGGGTATCATCGGCCTTGACCCCCAGTCCAGGGCATGCGGCATCATGCCCTGCCTACCCACCATCTCCTCGGCATGGGGACGAAGTGGCGGGAGCCCCTTCTCCAAGACAGCGGCCACTTTCTTACTACCGGAGCTCGCCCCCGGTTCCTTCGTTGACCTCGATGAGTGGTGGTGCTTCTTCGTCCTCTTCGGGGGCGGCTTCGATGGCCCTGAGGCTGCCCCTTTATTGGGCCCTGCGGTCGAGGCAGCCTTCTTCTCTTGGTCGGCCCTCCTCTTGGCGGCCAAAGCCACCAAGTATTTTCGGTTGTCGAGCTCCATTGCGGTCATCTCTACGAAAAGGAAAAAAGGAAAAAATGTTAACACGAAGGTAGGAAGGTAAACAGATTAGAAACAAAAACATACTAGGGTTGGCCGGGCTCAGTCCGGCTCGAGAAAGATGCAACTCCGTGATGCACGGCCACCCTATGTTATGCCCTTCCACAATCTTCTCTACAGTCGCCCACTCTTTATCCGTCAAGTCACTACGCCTCGGGGACTTGCGGTTCGGCTTATTGAAATTCCAAACAATTGGAATTTTCAAAGGTTTCTCACTCCGGACAATAAAGTACTTCTCCTTCCATCCTTTAATGGAGCCCGGGTGGCCGTGCATCACCCTCACGTGAGGACGCGGTGAGATGTAAAAAACCCCTCCATGTCTTCGATCGAGCTCATCCCTAGGATGGCACGAAAGTACGTGAGCCTCAGTTCGATCCCTTTCTCCTGGCACTTCAGAATGAAGTAGAACAGGTGTTTCCACGAGTTGGAACCATACTGCATTGGACTTAGCTCTCCCCACTTCAACACCCTCTCAATAAACGGGTGCAACGACAGCCTCAATCCCGAGACAAATGCATCCTCGGGAAACATGCAGAAGCTCTACTCCAGCCTTACGGTTGGACGAATTCCGGGGTTCGGCACCAAAAGTTTGAATTCCTTTGGAATGAAGTAGGCTACCCTTAAGATAGGCAGGTAGTTCGCCCTCAAAGCACACTGGACACTGTCCATCTTGATCATGGACCGACCCGAGTCCTGCAGTAATGAGGTAAACGCAAGAAGCCCCTCCACATCGTCGGAATACATTCTGATCGACCCCGGGTTTTTATTGGACAGAGGGGGAAACTTGAACCCATGCTCAGGCCCGTATTTGTCTGGCTCGCCCGGACTATCGGGACGAATCCACTTCCTTTTTCTCCTACGGGGGCGAGGCTTCCTCTCCGGAGATGGGGTCGATAACGGGGGCAGAGGTGGAAGATCTGCTTCTTTCTCAGCTACCTCTTCCGCGGTTCCTCCTTTCCCTTCTCCCTGATCGTTGCCTCCCTTGGTTCCTCGTTCGGAACCTTCCTGGTCGTCCTCCTCAACAAGTTCCTCTCCCTCGGGGCCTCCTTCCTCATGCTCAACCTCCTCAACAAGCTCCTTTTCTGGCCTACGGATTCGTAAAGGGGGCACGTCATAAATCACGACACCCTTGCACCCTGATCCTAACTCCCACTGGACCTCTTTCTTCAATTCAAAGTCATCAAGTGACCAAGATGTCGAGCTTGCCTCGGAGCCGGACTGAGAACGCGATATTACGAAACAAAAATACTAACTTGATATACCGAAAAATGGGAAGATCACCGAAAGATGGTCACCAACAGCTATAAAAGAAACTCCTGTTGTCTAAGGATTAAGTGCAAGGTGAAGAAATGAAGGGAAGGGGGGGGAGATTTATAATAGGGGAAGGGACTCCTCGAATTCTGCAAGAAGATCTAACCGTTAGATCTTGATCATCAAGATCTAACGGCCACCAAGATCTGAAACGCTTTGATTCACACGCCAATGACGTCAGCCTAGAGCATAAAAATAGCTCTTTACCCTCGGCCCTATCAGCCGGTACAACGGTTCGGAACACGTGGCCAACTACTCGAATACTACACATTTTTCAACACCAAAGCTTTTCCAACAAGTTTTGGGGGCTCGACGCTCGGCTGTCAGAACGAGCCATGCCAGGCTTTTTCAAACAAGCTGAGGCTCGACGCTCATATGTCACCGTGATCCACTCCAAGCTTCTCCTACAAGGTTTGGGGCTCGACGCTCGGATGTCACCGCGAGCCACTCCAAGCTTCTCCTACAAGGTTTAGGGCTCGACGCTCGGATGTCACCGGGAGCCACTCCAAGCCGCTCTTACAAGATTTGGGGCTCGATGCTCGGATGTCACCACGAGCCATGCCAAGCTTCTCCTACAAGGTTTGGGGCTCGACGCTCGGATGTCACCGCGAGCCACTCCAAGCTTCTCCTACAAAGTTTGGGGCTCAATGCTCGGATGTCACCGCGTGCCAATCCAAGCTTCTCCTACAAGGTTTGGGGCACAACGCTCGGATGTCACCGCGAGCCACTCCAAGCTTCTCCTACAAGGTTTGGGGCTCGATTCTCGGATGTCACCGCGAGCCACTCCAAGCTTCTCCCAGAAGGTTTGGGACTCAACGCTCGGATGTCACCGCGAGCCACTCCAAGCCTCTCCTATAAGGTTTGGGGCTCGACGCTCGGATGTCACCGCGAGCCACGCCAAGCTTCTCCTACAAGGTTTGGGGCTTGACACTCAGATGTCACCGCGAGCCACTCCAAGCTTCTCCTACAAGGTTTGGGGGCCGATGCTCGGATGTCACCGCGAGCCACGCCAAGCTTCTCCAACAAGTCTTGGGGCTCGGAGCTCGGTAGTGAATTCGAGCCACACAAAGACTTTTTCAACAAGTCTTGGGGCTTGGAGCTCGGATGTCAACGCGAGCCACTCCAAGCTTCTCCTACAAGGTTTGGGGCTCGACACTCGGATGTCACCGCAAGCCACTCAAAGCTTCTCTTACAAGCTTGGGGCTCGATGCTCAGATGACACTGCGAGCCACACCAAGCTTCTACTAGAAAACTTGGAGCTCGGAGCTCGGATTTCACCGCGAGCCACACCAAGGATCTCCTACAAGCGTGGGGCTCGATGCTCGGATGTCACCACGTGCCACACCAAGCTTTTTCAATAAGTCTTGGGGCTCGGAGTTCGGTTGTAATTTCGAGCCACACAAAGATTTTCCAACAAGTCTTGGGGCTCGGTGCTCGGTGGTGACCTTGAGCCACCCCCTAGTTTTCCCAACAACTGAAGGGGGCTCAACGCTCGGTGGTGACCTCGAGTCACCCCCAACTTTTCCAACAGGGGGGGTGGCTCGGTGCTCGGTGGTGACCTCGAGCCACCCCTAGCTTTCATCACAAGCAGAGGGCATGTCTTCTGACCCTCGACGCTCGGCTAAGCGAGCCCCTACTCTAAGTATGGGGATCGTCTACCGACCCTAGATGCTCAGCTAAGCGAGCTCCTACTCTTCAGCTCTCGACGTCCCCCATATTTTCCAACAAGTGAGGGGGGCTCGGCACTCGGTGATGACCTTGAGCCACCCCCAGCTTTTCTAACAAGTGAAGGGGGTTCGGCGCTCGGTGGTAACCCCGAGCCACCCCTAGCCTTCACCACAGACAGGGGGGCTCGTCTCCTAACCCTCGATGCTCGGCTAAGCGAGTCCCCAATCTTCGGCTCTCGACGTCCCCCAGCTTCTCCAACAAGTAGGGGGATCATCTCCCGACCCTCGATGCTCGGCTAAGCGAGCTCCTACTCTTCGGCTCTCGACATCCCTTAGCTTTTCCAGCAAGCATGGGGGCTCGTCTCCCGACCCTAGATGCTCGGCTAAGCGAGCCCCCACTCTTCGGCTCTCGACGTCCCCATAGCTTTTCCAACAAGCATGGGGGCTCCTCTCACGACCCTAGGTGCTCGTCTAAGCGAGCCCCACTCTTCGGCTCTCAACGCCCCTTATACCTTCAAAGGGATCATCTTCATCCTACCCCGCTGGCATCTCCAAGAAGATACGAATCACATTCTTCACCGTACACACCGCTCCGCTCTTCCTACAGAGGCAAATCACTACTACACGGCTTGGTTATCCAGCCCTCCAGGAGTGGGTGGCTCCTAATATGGGTCAGATGATGTGGCCCCTCCTGGGTCGCCAGATCCCCTCAAAACCTACTCTCCCCTGATCATCAAATCAACCCAGAGCCTCATGGGCTTCTGCCACGTCAAGCCCACGAGCAAACAGGTCCAAACCTGGCCCAGTAGGATCTCAGACTCATTTGCCCTGCCTATAAATACCAGACCCCCTCCCCCACTGGCAAGGTAATCAATCTTTCTCCTCCAAAACCCTAACTCCTGTTGCTTTCTAGTGACGGACTAGATCGTTGGAGGGCCTATCACCGGGATCTCTCTCGATGTTTCTAGGTAGAGTGCAGGTACACAAGACCGAGCCGAGCCCCGAAGATCCAATCTGAGTTACTGGATCCGAGCTGAGCATCCATCTTCCACCTCACTCCTGCTACTCTCAAGCCGTTCTCAGCCTACGGTCGAACATATAATCAGTACCGTAACTTTCACTGTACAAATTACAAGAACTCACATCTGTTGCAGCCACACCCCAAAAACAAACCGCATCAGAAACATATATGTATTAATATTTCACAAATAATTTTTAGGCGCTGATGAATGTTTTTTAAACTTCACTTTGGCTTGGGTATGGAAATTCATTGATGTGCAAATTTCTGTGAATTTTATTGGTTTTGAAGGGGTTGCTTCTACTTTTATCTGAGTGACATATTCATGATAAACATATTTATATTTTCAATTAGGATAAATTTCACTGAATCGCTGCTTTAGAAAAGTATGAGCAAAATATGGAGTGTACTTTTGAGAACGAGATTGGAGATAGAATTCTTCGAGACTGATCTGATCGAGCTGAATGTATTGGGAGTCGACGTTATCATTTGCATTAATTGGATGTCGGTGTACTGTGTGAGCATCGAGTGCAAGACCAAAGAAGTAACAGTAAAGGCTCCAGGTGGTCCTGAAGTTACTTTCCAAGGGAAGAGGAGATGTTCAGGCTTGGTTGCTGCTATCAGCAAGAAGAAGGTGATTCCTGTGGAGGTGCAGCAGATTCCTGTAGTTCGAGATTACCCGACCGTATTCTTGGAAGATTCGTCTTGGTTACGTCTGCATTGTGATGTAGAATTCAACATCACTATTCAACCAGGAAATGCACCTATTTCCAAGGCACCGTATAGGATGGCGCCTGTGGAGCAGAATGAGATCAAATGGCAGATTGAGGAACTGTTAGAGAAATGCTTTATTCAACCGAGTGTGTCGCCTTGGGGAGCACCGGTGCTGTTGGTAAAGAAGAAGGATGGTTCGATGAGGATGTGCATCGATTATCGAGAGCTAAATAAGGTCACTGTTCAGAATAAGTATCATATTCCCCGAATTGACGACCTGTTCGATCGTCTACAAGGAGCAGTTGTTTTTTCCAAAATAGATCTTCGATTGGGATACCATCAGGTTCGAGTGAAAGCTGGAGATGTGCATAAGACTGCGTTTCGAACTCGACACGGGTTTTATGAATTCTTAGTTATGCCGTTTGGAGTGACAAATGCACCTGCAATCTTCAAGGATATGATGAACAGAGTTCTAAGGCCGTTTATTGATTCTTTTGTTGTGGTGTTTATCGACGATATTCTTGTGTACTCCAAGTTGGAGGAGGAGCACACGGAGCATCTGGCAACAGTTTTGAGGAAGCTTCAGGAGCATGAGTTGTATGCCAAGTTATCCAAGTGCGATTTTTGAAAATCTGAAGTGGCATTCCTAGGTCACATCCTTTCTAAGGAGGGAGTGGCAACTGATCCGTAGAAGATAGAGGCAGTGAAGGATTGGGCAAGGCCTACTACAGTGAAGGAAATTAGGAGTTTCCTTGGACTAACTGGATACTACAGGAGGTTCGTTCAGGGCTATGCTCAGATAGCCGTGCCGCTCACTGGTCTGACCAAGAAGAATGTAAACTTCAAGTGGACTGAGCAGTGCGAGGCAAGCTTTTAGGAGTTGAAAGAGAAGCTGACTACTGCTCCCATTTTAACTTTGCCTAGAGCAGGTGTTTTTACAGCGATACTTCACATCGTAGGCTTGGTTGTGTTGTCTTAATGCAAGAAGGGAAAGTGACCGCTTATGGGTCTAGACAACTAAGATCGCATGAGAAGAATTATCCGGTGCATGATCTAGAGTTAGCTGCGATTATCTTCGCCTTAAAGCAATGGAGACATTACGTGTACTGTGAGAAGCTGAATATGTACACGGACCATAGAAGCTTGAAGTAAATCTATCAGCAGAAGGACCTGAATCGGAGGTAACAGAGATGGCTAGAAGTACTTGAGGACATTCGTCCAAAGATTAAGTACCATCCTATGAAGGCTAATGTTTTTGCCGATGCACTTAGCTGCAAGAGCAGTCTGGCTAGTTTGATTACAACTCAAAGGCAGCTTGCAGAGGAGCAGGATCGGGCTGGTATTGAAGTTGTTCTGCAAGGCTTGGGATCATCTTTAGCTCAGTTGAGGCTCCAACTAATGTTGAATGAAAGGATTATCGCAAGTCAGAAGGAAGATGTAGAGATTCAGAAGATGAAGGAACAGGTTGGTGCTGACAGGTTGTCAGAGTTTCAGATCAGGGATGAGGTATTGTGGTTTGGAGAGAGGCTGTGTGTTCCGGATCAAGCAGAATTATGAGAGAGCATTCTTCAAGAGGCACATGCTAATCTTTTGTCTGTACATCCTAGGAGTACCAAGATGTATAAGGACATTAAGCAATATTTCTGGTGGTCAGGTTTGAAGCGGGATGTGGCCAAGTTTGTGGCGAAGTGTGAGATCTGTCAGTAGATCAAAACCGAGAATTAGAAGTCCGAAGGTCTATTGCAACCGTTACCTATTCCGGAATGTAAGTGGGATAACATCAGTACGGATTTCATCACGGGTTTGCCCAAGAGTTCAAAGGGCAATGATGCAATTTGGGTCATAATCGATCGACTAACCAAGTCCGCTCACTTCTTGGCGATGAAACTCACTTCGTCTATGGACAAGTTGACCGAGCTGTATGTTGGAGAGATCGTCAAGCTTTATGGTGTTCCGTTAACCATTGTGTCTGATCGGGATGCGTGGTTTACTTTGCATTTTTGGAGGAGTCTTCAGATAGTTTTGGGTACCAAGATGGATTTTAGCACTGCTTTTCATCCTTAGACTAATAGGCAGACCGAGAGAGTCAACCGTATTCTTGAGGATATGCTTCGGTGTTGTGTTCTAATTTTAGAGGCAGTTGGGAAAGGCATCTAGCTCTAGTAGAGTTTGCCTATAACAACAGTTTTCAGACTAGTATCGGGATGGCGCCGTATGAAGCTCTGTATGGCAGGAAGTGCAGAACACCTGTTTGTTGGTTTGAAATTGGGGAGCAGAAGATGTTCGGGCCTGAGATTGTGCAGCAGACCTCTGAAAAGATCAATCTGATCGGGAAGAGGTTGGTGGATGCTCAGAGTAGGCAGAAGAGCTATACAGACAACCGGAGAAGGGACATTGAGTTTGAGGTTGGTGACTTTGTCTTTCTGAAGGTTTCACCTAGCAAGGGTGTGATTCGCTTTGGCCGAGGTGAGAAGTTAGCCCCGAGGTTCATAGGCCCGTACAAGATATTGAAGCGGATTGGAAAAACTGCTTACCGGTTGGAATTGCCGGAAGAGTTGTCTCAGGTGCACAATGTCTTCCATGTGTCTATGCTGAGAGGTTACATTCTAGATCCAAGTCATCATTTGTCTGGAGTGCCGGAGGGTTTACACTTGAATCTGAGTTACATTGAGCTTCCAGTTGAGATTGTCGATCGTCGGGAGAAAGTTTTGAGGAACAAGACGATATCGATGGTCAAAGTAGTCTGGAGAAACTAGTTGGTTGAAGAGGCTACTTGGGAATTTGAGGAGAGGATGATGAAAGATCATCTTGAGCTCTTTGTTTGATTGTATCTTCTTTTCTTTTCTTTTCTTTTCTTCTTATTGTATTTATGTTTTCTCACTCTTTAAGTGTAGTTCCGAGAACGGAACTATTCTAAGGAGGGGGTGTTGTAGCATCCTAAATTTTTATTTACAAGAGTTTGTGATTCTACATGTTTTGCACGTATAATTTTATATGCATTTTTCTAGAGAAAAATATTTCTTTATAGCTTGAGCTAGTAATTATTCTCTTTATTTCCTAAAAGATTTTTTTAAAAGCCTAAATAAAATCCTAGGCATAATTATCTATTTCTAGCCCATTATAATTAATTTATTAATTAATTCACTAGAGCCCATGGTCTTTTGGCCCATTAGTAATCTCATTCAATTTAATTCCTCTTTTAATTAATCTAACTTGTAGTGTAGACCAATTTAGTAAATAATTAATTAAAATTTCATGAACAAATTTTGTAGGGGGTACTAGTTTGTGTGTGCATCACACTAGCACGTGCAAGTGCACCAATAGTGAGGCCGAATTGCATCAAAGAGAGAGGGAGAGGTGGATGAAGTGGAGAGGAGGTTGCTTCATCATGGGTAGTTGCTACAACTCCCTAATTCATCTTGGCCTTTGATCCTTAACCATTTCAAGAAATCCTAGCCCTCCATTTGCACTCCAAATTAGTACAAATACCCCCCTCTCACATTTACACTTGAAAAAGAATTGAAAAAAAGAAAGAAAGAAAGACAAGATTGTGAGTAAAAGATAAGGAGAGTTGTGATCAAAAGATTGAGTGCTAGTGTGTGTGTTCTCCATCCTAGAAGTGGCCGACATTCTTCAAGAAGCAAAAGTGAAGGCTCGGGTTGCATACAAGCTAGGAGGAGAGGTCAATTGGTGGCTCGATCTAGGAGGAGAAGGCTTCACTTGTTCATTCTAGAAGATCTTTTAGGAGTTCTTGTTGTTTTCTCCCCATTAAAGGTGGGCAATTTTCTCCAATTTCTAACTAGTTACCATGCTAGGTTTATGTGTGTGATCATGCTAAAATAAACAAGAAAGGAAAATATTACTTTATGTTAGTACCATGTTTAAGGAGAAAATGAACCCATGTGAAATTGCATGAAATGAGTAGTAAAATTGATTGAATGATGTGAATAGAAATATGGTGGTGATAACTTAATAATATGCTTGTTTGCTAATGAAGAAGTTGTGAATCTTTATGTTGAGTTATTCATGAATGTGGAAAAATGCAATATGAAGAAATTTGTTATTTTTATGTTGTGAACTATGAGAAAAATCTCCATGTTATGAAAGTAAATTGATTAACAAATCATACATGTCTATTGTTAATAAGATTGATACAAAAATCCCCAAATTTTCTACATGTTGTTTTGTTGGAAAGAAAGAAAAATGAACATTTTGTAATTAGGACTAAGTTAAGAGAAAGATTGGATTTTTATTGAAAAAAGAAGAAAATGAGAAAATTATTAGTTTAATAAAGAGTAACCCATTTGAAAATTATCAAATTAGAACTTTCTCTTTGAAAAGAGACAAATTAAGAGGACATAAAGCTTTTGTGACCATTATCGTACAAACAAAGAATAGTCTTTTATATGAAAAATGAGAGTCAAATGGTTTTTCTTAAATCTTAAGTTACTGTATAAATTCCAAATTTTGGATTTTAGTCGCAGAACAGTCGACCGACTATGCGATAACAGTCGACTGCCTTGACTGTTTAGTTTCTAGTTTTAAATCCTCGCAGAACAGTCGACCGACTATGCGATAACAGTCGACTGCCCTGACTGTTTAGTTTCGAGTTTTAAATCCTCGCAGAACAGTCGACCGACTAAGCGTTAACAGTCGAAAATCGAAAAAATAAATGTATTGTTTAAAAGATTTTTGAAAAGAGATTTTTGATAATGGGAAAATCGAAAGCATGAATTTTAGATTTGGTATTGATAAAATAAGAATAAGAGAACTATGTGGAAAGAATGAATTAAGATTGTGACAAATGAAATTTATTCTATGCATAAAATTGTACATGAAAGTGAAATCAAATATCATGATGAATTATGAAAGGTCTTATGAATATGAATACGAATACACAGATGCTATGAACATGAAATGGAATTAAAAGCTAGAGGGTAGCTAAGCCTTATACCGGCATTGAAAGATATTTTTGAGATGAGTTACTGAAAAGAAAAGACCAAATTTGGGTCGTATTGTTGAATTAATGGTTAAGACCGGTATAGAGGGAGTGCTAACTCTAGGGGGTTGATTTTATTCATGATTCAAATAATTAAGACTAGACACATAGTGGTGATGTGATGAAAGTAAGAGAAAAATACGAGTATGAGGGCCATCGGATTGGCGGTGTGAGAGTGATTCACAGATTGCCTGCTTAATGCATCATGACATGGCGTGAGCACTACTCCGAAATTATAGTCCCGGTGGCGACGCTTGTGGGGTGTTTAGTGACTACGGGTGGTGCCATCGTTCCATGACGGAGGCTAAATTGTCCATAGATTGCCTGCATGATGCGTCATGTCAGTGCGTGGGATTCTCCTCCAGATTGTCTGGACATGGGCTCGTAATGCATAGAACATCTAGGATACTTACCGTAGTTACCGTAGTAGTTTAAGTCATGACGAGAGACTGAACCCTACAAGATGAATTACGATTAAGGGCTTGCCCTCGGACCTATGTAGTATGGGATGCATAGAATCCGAACAAGTGCGCATTAGTGTCATATAATATAAACCATTGTATTAAGAACTAAGTGCACAACACAGCACGACATTTATAGGATAGTCCCCGTAGTTTTGTGACAAGTGTGTGCTTTCTAAGTAGAAGAAAATTGATATTTTATATCCTTGCGTCAGTTGAATGAACTGACGAGCCCACAGTTTCTATGCAGGATAAAGAGATTGACTAGATTAAAGTAAGCATGCTACTTAAAGATTTTTTCAAGTGTTGTACATTTTATTCATGTAATTATTGTAAATTGCTTCTGCTGTTTAAGTGTAATTTTGAGATGAGCTCTGATGTAATAAAAATTTTAATTTCCTTGTAAAATTGTACGAAGAGATGTGTAAAGATCCTGTGGAACTTCGAATTAAGTCTGTTTTGGAATTCGGGGTGTTACAATCGGTACGTGTCCCGCCACACCCAGCTGCACTCGTGTTCGATAGGATTCCGACTCGAGTGCGAGCACCTCCGTGAAGAGTCCATGCTTCTTAGGGAGTCGCTGAGGCCACTTTCGAAGTCTGAGGACTTCGAGGGGTTTACTGAAATTTATCATTATAAATATATGTACATTTATTTCTGAGTGTACCTGGTGATGTATTGATAAACTAGGTTTGCCCGTTGACACGTGCCTACGACATGTTTTCAGAATGGTGCACCTGGTTTGATTATATAAAATAGTTTTAGAGGTCCAGCAAATTAATTGAAGTAGAAAACATATTATATGAAGAAGCAGCATATCTACCTTTTAGCTCAACCATCGCCTTTTTGATCATTAGCTTTAACTTACCTGGAATGCATATAGTTTGTTAGAAACACTACATGGAGGTTTTTTTAACTTTAACATCACTTTTAGATGCTTGTAATAGTTAAGCAAGGATATGATCATTAGGTTTTATAGAGCTTACTCTAATTCCATAACCACTATGAGCATGTCTAAATACAATGTTAACCCAAGTGCATGTGTGAAGGTATCTATAATACCAATAATCTAAACATCTGTTTGTCTGAGATTCAGTTTGCAATTGAAATACCTCTTATTATTATTTCAACCTAAATGTAATACATGAAGTTATCAAAACTCTAATCCAAGCTAATCATTTCTTTTATCTCCACTTTGTCTCCCCATTGCACATTTATAAAAAAAAAATCAAAATGGATCAATAAAAAATTTACTTTAGCTATCTTTCTTGAGTGGAGAGTTTGCACCCTTCACTGGTAAACTCAAGTCATCCCAATCCTATATATCAAAACATACACTAAAAGTTCTTATATGTTATGTTATCCATGGTTTCTAATAACCAGTGAAGGGAACACTTTACGATAGTATATTCTCTTGTAGTAAAAAAATTAATGTTGCATATTTGTTAAGTTATTTTAGGTTGCTGATCAGCTTACCTATTCTGTTATGGTTTGGAAGCCCAAATTGAGGCCACAAAATAATCCATCTCTCACTTACGTACACCTTAAATCAAAATCAATAAAAAACTCATTAAATAAATCACCAAATTAAAAAATTTTAAACCCAAAAATAAAACAATCATACCTTTCTGAACATAGATTCCATGAACATACAAAATTAGAGTCAGCAAAAAACTGAGTAATCCCCTGCACACACAAAATTAAAAATTAGAATGAGAATTCGGTTAATGAGATCAAATTAGAGTCGTCGCATCGCATGTAGAGGCTCTCGATTCGGTGGAGGGGAGTCACCGATATGGAGTTGCTTGATATTCGTGCTCGATTTGCTGGAGGGAAGTCGCTGATACAGAATCAGCAGCAGATCAGATGTCGGCGACGACCTCTTGATTGAGGTTCGATACTCGATTTAAATTTGGATTTGCTTTGAGATTCGTGCTTGAAAGGACGATAGAGGCTTCGCCAATGGAATGGAAGCGAAGGTTTAAGAAAATAGTTTTAGGGATTTGGAGTTAGCGACTTAAAAACCCTAGGGGAGAGAGAGAGAAATTGGAACTCTCCGATTTGGGAAATAGAGGGAGCAAACTGATGTGAATAGGAGAGAGAGAGAGAGAGAGAGAGAGAGAGAGAGAAAGAAAGAAATAATTAAATAAATAAAGGAGTTGTTTTGGGGGTTGGGGGAGGGGATTTCGACTTTTTGGGGGGAAATATCTTTTAGGAGCTTAGATCTGGACCATTGATTTCCTTACTATTGAATGAGAGCCACTTGATAACTTCTGGTTGTGTTTTATTACATAGATACATATACACTAATGTGTATTTACTTATATTTAATTACATTATTTATGTTCATATATTACATATGAAATTTTATGTATCTACCAAAATATACATACATACATACATACATACATACATACATACATACATATATATATATATATATATATATATATATATATATATATATGTATATATATATATTGGTCAGATATTACATAATTTCTATTAGGAAGATCCGAAGATGTATTTATTTGCTTACTCTTCTATATTTAACTCTTATTTTTGTTTGAGTTTTAAGTGTTGGAAAAAGTTTTTGCATATTTTTCGGGCCGGATTCCGGTGGGCTCCGGCCACCGGCGGCACCGAAAATTGATTGGATCATATTCCTCTCGTCGAGTACTATTCCGTAATGTACTCACTTGCTAAAAATGGTTTCCGTATGAATGAGAAATGTAGGTCCAAAGTCGGGTACTCGAAATGTACTAACTTGGACAGTTGGAATGAATAATCCCACATCGGAAGATGGGAAAGATTTTCTCTAGTATATAAGCTAAAGAAATGGACTAAAAGGCGTAGCCCTGGGGTTACCACTAACATGTAGTGGGGAGAGGACCTAGCCAAAATAACAAACACACGCGCGCGCGCACCCGGCCCGGCCCGGCTTCGGCTGTGGCTTTGGCTTCGGCTTGGTTTGCTTTGGTCTGGTCTGGTCTGGTCTGGTCTGGTCTCCCCAGTTACTGAAGAGGCTTTTCAAATTCTGTAACTACTGGTACCATTACTCTGTAACAGCAGAGTAATGGCTCATCAGTTACGTTTTTGAACCATTACTCTACTGTTACAGAGTAATGGGCCATTACTCTGTTGTTACAGAGTAATGGACCCTTCAGTTACTCTCATTCTTCTATAAAACCAACAACTTTTGTCTACCAGAACACACAGTTTTCAAAAACTAGTCTGAATCTTCTTCTTCTTCTTCTTCCTCTGAGTCAGTTCTGAAAGTACAACATAGCTCCGGTTCGCTGAGATCTCTAAAGTTAGGGTGCTGCTCTTCAGGGAAAGGTAATACAGTTGTATCCTAGGAGGCAATTCGTCAACCGCCGTCACACTACGGGGCGAAATTTGCTTTAAGGACAGAGATATTCAAATCTCAACTCTGTATTGTATTATATTGTTTGTTCTTTTATTTCCTGTAATTGTAATTCTTCACAATTATTGTTAGCATTTTCTGTTTTATGAAACTCATGTTCTAACAATCTTAAAGCAAATTTTGTCCTCTATTCTAAAAGTTTTTGTGAAGATTCTTTATAGGTACTGTTATCATTTTGGAAAAACAAAACAACTAACAGTTATATTTTAACTGTTTCAGAACATGGAAAACACACAAATCGATAATGTCAGTGGACTTATCAATGAACAAACACAAGTGACCCAAACTGTGACTGCACAATCGGTTGCGGCACAGACGGTCATTCTGCCCACACACATAACTGTGGGAGAAAAACCAGAGAAGTTCAATGGAATGGGATTCAAGAAGTGATAAGGGAAGATGCAGTTCTACCTGACCACCTTGAAAGTGGACAGGTTCCTCACTGAATCTGCCCCTATGCTGGCACCTATAGATGCACACTCCGTTGCGGCAATTAATGCAAGGATTCAGGGTGATTATCTCTGCAAAAATTACATCCTGAACGACTTGGTAGACCCGCTGTACAATGTCTACTGTGTCTTCAAGACTTCCAAACTTCTGTGGGGGTCCTTAGAGAAGAAGTACAAAACAGAAGATGTCGGCTCCAAGAAATTTGTAGTCGGCAAATTTCTGGACTACAAGATGGTTGACTCCAAGACAGTTATGAGTCAAATCCAGGAACTGCAGGTGATAATGCATGAAATAGCTGCAGAGAACATGACGCTGTGCAAACCGTTCCAGGTTGCAGCATTCATCGAGAAGCTTCCACCTGGATGGAAGGACTTCAAGAACTACCTCAAGCACAAGCGAAAGGAGATGTCTCTTGAAGATCTCATTGTCAGATTGTGTATCGAAGAGAAGAATCGTAAGGCTGACAGGTCCTATGGAAATCAGTCCATAGAAAAGGCAAATATGGTGGAGCATGAACAGAAAGGCAAAAAGAGAATGTTCTTACCACAGGCCTCGAACAAAAAAACTGGCAGCAAAGAGGTTTGCTGGAAAATGCCACAAGTGTGGTAAGCTGGGCCACAGAATTTCTGAATGCCGCAGCAAGGACAACAACTGTGCTGGAACCGAACAGGCAAAAGGATCCCATGCGCACATAGCTGAGAACTTGTCCACCGGTCTCTCTGACCTGGACCTCTATGCTGTTGTATCAGAGGTGAATCTGGTGGGGAGAAATCCTAGAGAGTGGTGGTATGACACTGGGGCCATCAAGCACATCTGCTCGGACAATGAGATGTTCACTTCATACCAGAAGTACAACAAGGATGAACAACTGTTCATGGGTAACTCTTCCACCTCCAAAATTGCAGGAATAGGAAAGATAGTGCTGAAGATGACTTCAGGAAAGGACCCAACACTCACAAATGTGTTGCATGTTCCAGATATTAGAAAGAACTTGGTATCAGGATCTTTGCTAAGCAAGAATGGATTTAAGGTTGTTCTTGCTTCTGATAATTTTGTATTGTCTAAGAATGGGCTGTACTTGGGTAAAGGATATGTAAAGGATGGACTGTTCAAATTTAATGTAATGACAGTCATCCCTAAAACTAATGTTCCTGTTGTTCCCAAAGTTAATAAAATTACTCTTGTTGCGTATGTTGTTGAGTCTTCTTCTGTTTGGCATGAAAGACTATGCCATGTTAATTTCATTTCTATGCGTAAATTAATTAACATGAATTTGCTACCAAAATTTAAGGTAGACAACCGGAAAAAATGTGAAGTTTGCACAGAGGCTAAACTCACTAAAACTCCATCACATTCTGTAGAAAGAAACACAAAAACTCTAGGTCTAATTCATACGGATCTATGTGATTTAAAGTACGTGTAGACCAGAGGTGGCAAAAAGTTGTAACACCCCGAATTCCAAAATACAACTGAATTCGAGATTCCACAGGATCTTTACACTTCTTTCGTACAATTTTACAAGAAATTTAAAACTTTTCACTTTACATCAGAGTTACATGGAATCTTTACATTTTACATTTTACAGCGGAAGCAATTTACAACATTTATATAAAAGTACAACAATATTTGAATGATCTCTAAGCATCAGTTCTCCTTTAATCTTTATCAGGCCATTTACCCTGCATACAAAACTGTGGGTACGTTAGTTTATTCAACCGACAAAAATTATACACGGCCATCCTCTCTATGCCGGAAACAGTATAACGATTCTCATTTCTCGAAAAAATCACAAACTTGTTCACAAAAACAAAGCTAGAGGGACTATCATACTGATGTCGTGTCGTGTTGTGCACTTAGTCCTTAATGCAGTTGTTATATTATATGACACTAATGCGTACTTGTTCGAATTCTATGCATCCCATACTACATAGGTCCGAGGGTAAGCCCTTAATCGTACTTCATCTTATAGGGTTCAATCCCTCACCATGACTTAAACTACTACGGTAACTACGGTAAGTATCCTAGATGTTCTATGATCTACGAGCCCATGTCCAGGCAGTCTGGAGGAGAATCCCACGCACTGACATGACGCATCAAGCAGGCAGACTATGGACAATTTAGCCTCCGCCATGGAACAATGGCACTACCCGTAGCCACCAAAACACCCCACAAGCGTTGTCACCGGGACGATAATTCTGGAGTAGTGCTCACGCCATGTCATGACGCATCAAGCAGGCAGTCTGTGAATCACTCTCACACCGCCAATCTGATGGCCCTCATACTCTTGTTTTTCTCTTACTTTCATCACATCTTCACTATGTGTCTAATCCTTAGTTTATTAGAATCATGAACAAAATCAATTCTCTAGAGTTAGCCTTTCCACTATATCGGTCTTAATTCTTTATTCAATGCGACCCAAATCTTGGTCTTTTTATTTCAAATTTCATTTCAATTCATTTCTTTTTCAATGCCGGTATGATGCTTAGCTACACTCTAGTTCTCAATTTCAATTCACAATTGCACCAGAATTGAGCCTTTCAAGCTCGTAAGTTCATTTTTTCCATGATTACATCAGACTTTCCTTTTTCATGTTCATAGTATTCATAGTCATAAAACTTTTCATAAATTCAGCAAAATATTTCACTTCACTTCATATACGATTCATGCAAAGGTAAATAAAAATTCACTTTTCTAATCCGTCACATCCAATCTCCATCAAATCTCTTTCAAACAATATATGTATATTCATTTTTATCGCGAGACAGAAATAAAAATCTGAGACGTCAAAATAATCTGGATAGTCGACTCTCAAAACATAGCCAGTCGACTGTTCATTAAGAATTTAAAAGACTCAAGAAAAATGGTCGGGACAGTCGACTGCTAAACTTGATCAGTCGGGTGTTCAAAGAAAAGAATTAAAACTCGAAGGATTCAGGGCAGTCGACTGTTACTCAGACCAGTCGGCTGTTCTGCAGGGTTTTAACTCGAAGAATTCAATAACCAGGTCAGTCGACTAACTACACCTATTCGGTCGACTGATCAGTAACAAAACTTGAAATATAGAATCGTTTCTTCTTTCCTTTCGATTAATACACAATATTTTAGTTTAGACTACAATATGTTCATTTCTCGAAACTAACTTTATTTGACTACCCTCACAACATGCATAGTTTACTAAATAATGTAGGGATTTTTACGACTAGTATTTTCCACACAGCCACGACTTCAAAAAAGGTATTTTTCCCATAATCATCATTTTTTTTACAGAGATAAACATTTATTCCAATTTAGCATGCTAGATAAAAATCAAGAATTACATAACATTAATCATATCATTCCATTAAGTTCACCCATTCATTTTATACAATTTCACTTGTGTTCCATTTTTACTTTAATCAACGTATTAACAAGGAGCAATACTTTCACTTATTTATTTTTGCATAATTAGCACAAGACCTAGCATGGTATCTAAATTAGAAGTCATGAGAAACACCCACCTTTTTAAAGAAATACGAATAGAAAGCTCCTAGAAAATCCTTTAGAATGCACGAATAGATCCTTCTTCTCCTAGGTGTAGCAAAACCGAACCTCTCCTAGTGTGATTCCCGACCTTCTTTGGATGAACACCCACACAAGAATTCTGTAATCTTTTTCTCCCAAAAACTCTCAATCTTTACTCACTCTAATTCTTTTCTCTCTTTAATAAATTTTCTAATGCGCTAAGATGAGAAGAAACTATGGGGTATTTATACATAATTTTGGGTATATTGAATGGTTAGGATTTGATCAACTAGTTAGGGATTAAAGGCTAGGATGAGTTTGGAAGTTGCCATAACCACCCATGACTTGAGAAACTACCTCACCACTACTCCTATCTCTCCCTCTCTCTTGGATCCCATCCAGCCTAATAGGAAAAGTGCGCAATGCACACCATATTGCATGCACGTGCCACCCTAGTGTCCCCATTCTTAAGTTGTTCATGCACTAATTTATTAATTGTCTACTATTGAGTCTACACTACAAGTCACCATAATTAAAAGAGAATTAAACTAAATGGGATTACTATTTGGGCCAAAAATCATGGGCCCAAGGAGAAATACTTAAATTAATTATAATGGGCTAGAATTAGGCCTAGGATGTTCTTTAGACTTTAAAATAACTCTTGTAGGAAACAAAGAGAATAATCAGTCTATTAGGCTATGAAGAAAAATATTGGACTCTAGAAAAACATATGAAATTATGTATGCAAAAATACATACGGTCTCAAATCCTCATAAAATGAAATATATAGGAATATATATATATATATATATATATATATATATATATATATATATATATATATATATATAATAGATCGGAATGTTACAAAAGTAATTTGTGACATTCATAGACGATTACACAAAATTCGGTTATGTATACTTGTTATATAGCAAAAATGAGGCTTTGAATAAATTCAAAGAATATAAACTTGAGGTTGAGAATCAACTTGGCAAAACGATTAAAATCATTAGGATTGATAGAGGAGGAGAATATGATGTACCATTTAATATTATCTGCTCTGAACATGGAATAGTGCACCAAACAACTGCTTCTTACTCACCTGAATCAAACGGTACTGCCAAGCGCAAGAATCAAACTCTAAACGAGATAATGAATGACTTGTTGTTGAATTCTGTCTTACCCTAAAATATGTGGGGGAAAACGTTGCTGACTACCAACTACATTCTCAATAAAATATCTCACAAGAAAACTAGCAAGACACCATACGAACTGTAGAAAGGTAATGTACTTTCGTATAAATACCTCAAAGTGTGGGGGTGTCTAGCAAAAGTGGCAGTACTTAATCCAAAATAGGTCACAATAGGACCTAAGACTATCAATTGCATATTCATAAGCTATGCACACAATAGTAGTGCATATCGGTTCTTGGTATATAGATCGGATATACCTGATATCCATGTAAATACAATAATGAATCAAGGAATGCTTCCTTCTTTGAACATGTGTTTCCGTGCAAGAATACTATGTATCCCAAACGTACTCGTGAATAAAGGAATGCAAGCACTTCGGTTGATGAACCAGAACATGATAATGATAAGCCTAGACGTAGTAAATGGGCTAGAACATCAAAGTTATTTGGTCCTGACATTGTAACGGCCTTTCTGTTAGAGAATGAGCCCAGAACATTCAAGAAAGTCATGTCTATGCCTGATGCTCCTATGTGGAAGGAAGCAATCAAAAGTGAAATATACTAAGCCGCTACACAAGTAATCCAGGATGAAGTCACTGGAAAGGAATAACTAGAGTATTGAACTACTTGCGACATACTCAGAGTTATGGGCTGCATTACACCAGGTATCTAGCAGTACTAGAAGTCTATAGTGATGCCAATTGGATATCAGACTCCAAGAACTCGAAATCCACAAGTGGGTACGTCTTCACTCTTGGTGGTGCAGCTGTGTCATGAAAATCTTCTAAACAAACGCTACTAGCCAGATCCACTATGAAATCTGAGTTTATTGCTTTAGACAAAGCAGCAGAGGAAGCAGAGTGGCTTCGAAATGTTTTAGAGGATATTCCCATGTAGAAAAAACCAGTGTGCTATATGTGTACACTGTGACAGCCAATCGGCTATAGCAAGGGCACTGAGTTGTATGTACAATGGTAAGTCTCGTCATATCAGAAGGCGATACAAAACCATTAGAAAACTGATCTCTAATGGAATAATCTCTATAGAGTATATAAAATCGGCCGACAACCTAGCGGATCTATTTACTAAAGGTTTTTCATGAGAGCAAGTTGTGAGATCATCAAGAGGAATGGATTTAAAGCCTATGAAAAAAAAGATACTTGATGGAAAACCTACCTAGGAATTGGAGATCCCAAGATCTAGGTTCAAGGGGACAACTAAATCTTGATGAATCAATGGGAGCACTGCGAGATTAAAATCTCATACCCAATCTTAGGATGATAAAATAGTGCTGCCTGCAGAGAGTTAGGATAAGCTTGGCTTTTAATGATTCACATAGCTTTGAAATAAAAGTGGGGTATGGCAGGATACTCTTTATGGACAATCACCTTGTGAGTGTGAAATTGGGCTGTTTCTAGGAGAATGAACAGAGGCTACATTCTCCATGTTCACTCATGATTAACCAGGGTTGTTCAAGGCCAAAATGAACACAACAAGAGAACATAATTCTGTGAGGAGATGAAACTATGTTATGGTTATTGTCTAGGTTCACATCAAAGCCCAGGTAGTTCAAGACATCTTGTTCACTACCTGGTCAAGTGAATCTGATGGCTACTCACTAAGGGTGGTTCAAAGTTGAAAAATTACTATCATTCATGATGCAGTGATTTTCCGATTATATTCTCAGAGTCTTTTTTTGTCATGTGTCTTTCTGTCGTGTCTGGATTACATGCTCTGGTCATTTCTATTCATGTGGAGGATTGTTGGAAAAAGTTTTTGCATATTTTCCAGGTCGGATTTCAGTGGGCTCCGGTCATCGGCGGCATCGGAAATTGATTGGATCATGTTCCTCTCGTCGAGTACTATTTCTTAATGTACTCACTTGCTAAAAATGGTTTCCGTATGAATGAGAAATGTAGGTCCAAAGTCGGGTACTCGAAATGTACTAACTTGGACAGTTGGAATGAATAATCCCACATCGGAAGATCGGAAAGATTTTTTCTAGTATATAATCTAAAGAAATGGACTAAAGGGCGTAGCCCTGGGGTTACCACTAACGTGTAGTGGGGAGATGACCTAGCCAAAATAACAAACACACACATGCACGCACGCGCGCGCGCCCTGGTCTAGCTTGGCTTGGCTCGGCTTGGCTCTGGCCTATATTTTTTTTTGCCCGGTTCAAATTTTTCCCCAGTTACTGAAGAGGCTTTTCAAATTCTGTAACTGCTGGTACCATTACTCTGTAACAGCAGATGAATGGCTCGTTAGTTACGTTTTTGAACCATTACTCTACTGTTACAGAGTAATGGGCCATCACTCTGCTGTTACAGAGTAATGGACCCTTCAGTTACTCTCATTCTCCTATAAAACTAGCAACTTTTGTCAGCCAGAACACACAGTTTTCAAAAACCAGTCTGAATCTTCTTCTTCTTCTTCCTCTGAGTCAGTTCTGCGAATACAACACAGCTCCGGTTCGCTGAGATCTCTGAAGTTAGGGTGCTACTCTTCAGGTAAAGGTAATACAGTTGTTTCCTGGGAGGCAATTCGTCAACCACCGTTACACTACGGGGCAAAATTTACTCTAAGGACAGAGATATTTAAATCTCGACTCTGTATTGTATTGTATGGTTTGTTCTTTATTTTCTATAATCGTAATTCTTCACAATTATTGTTAGCATTTTCTGTTTTATGAAACTCATGTTCTAACATTAGGTTCGACCACAGGCATTTGATGGCCTAAATTAGACAATATTAGACTAACATGAGTTCCGGATGAAGTTGGACAAAACTTAACTAGCCCGAAATGTGTTTTCACTGAAACTGAACAGAACTTGAGCGACCTTAAAATGAACGATAGTGATCAATATAGATTAAGGCCTAGCTAATATGGCCAAAACCTGTTTTATATTGCAAACTCATGAATATTTAAATAGGGTCAGGGCCGGCCCCACCCTTGAGGCGGATGAGGCGGTCGCCTCAGGCCCCCAAATTTGTAATTCCCTTGTAAATGTAGGCACGAATTTTGCGCGTAAAAGAAAAATACTGTTATTAGGGGCCCCCAAAAATAATTATTTGAAGCATAAATTTTTTTTTTTTAAAATTATTTGGATTAAGGCTTGAAGACTTGAATTGAATTTGAGACTTTATATTTGGGTGATTTAAAACAAATTTATATATTTTGCATATTTTTCTTTCAACAATGTGCAAATTTTTTGTATACATTTTATTTATAAATTTATGGGAGGCCCATTTCGAGAGTTCGCCTCGGGGCCCCGGGAACTCAGGGCTGGCCCTGAATAGGGTGAACTGCCTCAGTGGATACCTTTGCAAAACCTGTGAAAATCGAAATGATACAAACAGAATTGAATCAAAGCGACTGAAACCTTAATCTTTAGTTTTTGTATGTATAGATAATTAAATAATAGAAATTTTTGGAATATATTTCAAAAAAAATGGTGTTCAAAAGTAAACTTAATGTTGATTTTTTTTTTCTTTTTTAAATCCAACATTGATAGCTTTAGTAGGCTTGCAATGAAAAAAAAGAGGGAAAGATAAAGTTTGGAGAAGAAAAAATCACCCACGCGCATAACTGGAACTAATGGAATTGCTGCACAAACCAGGAGTGGAAAAGTGCATTAAATAATGAGGGAATGATTTTTCTTAAAAGGAAACAAATAAACAGGGATACTGCCACCAATTGAGATTGAAAATGGCAACAAAGGGAGAAAGATACGAAGATTTGGAAGATTAATTTCTAATGTAATTATTTGAACCCTTAAAGCAACTGTAGTCGTTTTCCATTTTGTCAAATTTGTCACAATCGTGCACTCGTTTGCCATTTTGCCAAATTTTGGGTTGACTAGGAACTTTGAGCTGCCAAATTAGGTAGCGCAAATGACAATTGCCAAATTATAGAGGACGAAGCATGATCCTTCGTCCGTTCGAAGTTTTTTCCCCGAAATATGGTCGGACGAAACATGAAGTTTCATTTGACCATATTTTTTTATATAAAAAAACAATTATGACGAACGAAAGAACATCCTGTCAATCATATTTATAAAAAAACTAGATTTGCCCGTGGCCACGTACCTATGGCACGTCTTCAGAACGATACAGCATATGAAAAGCAACAATTATGTAACTGAAATTTGAATAGTATGACAATAATTAGCTGTAAATAAAAGTCCATGCTTCCATTAGTATATGGTGAAAAATAATTATAAATTGGGGTATAAAAGTCCATGTTTCTATATATATATATATATATATATATAGAGAGAGAGAGAGAGAGAGAGAGAGATAATTAAATAAATAAATGAGTCGTTTTGGGGAGATTTGAATTTGAGTTTTGGGAAGAAAATGTGTTTTGTGATGTTGGATCTGGGCCTTTAATTTTGAGGGGATTGAAAGAAAGACACTTGATAACTTTCTTTGTGTTTTCTTACATAGATATTTTGGTCAAATTTTATATTAAAAAAAACAATTGTGCTTGACGGAAGAACTTCTTCATGCCGTCATATTTTAAATATTTTTAAAAATAGGGGTGAATAGCCAATTTTTGGCTTTGACGACTGCACCAAACACCTCCATTTGCCATATGCCATATGCCAGAATTTTGGGTTTGACGACTATAGATGCTCTTAAGGAATGAAAATTTAATTATGAGCCGTTCTCTAAAAACTAAATTTTTTTTAATGTAAATAACAACATCACACATGCATCATTGTTTTTGTATGCAATTCAAACCACTTTATATTGTTGAATGGCATATATTATAGGTGATTATAAATGACAATAAAAATGTCATCAGCCGAGTCTTTACAAAGCTTAAAAATAAGAATCAAGAAAGTACTTTCGCAAAATAGTAATTTAAAACCGGAATGCTAAATGTGCATATAACGCCCATTTGGTAATAAATAATTACAGCTTTTTTCGCTAAAAGTTGTAAGTTTGGATGTAGAGAAAGTATTTTTGTCAACAAAGAGTATTTTGTATTTCAAGTTCCTGTTGAGGCGGTTTGTTTTTGAGGTGTGGCTGCAACAGGTGTGAGTTCTTGTAATTTGTATAGTGGAAGTTGCGGTACTGGCTATATGTTCGACCCTCGGCTGGGTGACCGGCTTGGGAGTAGCTAGAGTGAGGTGGAGGACGGATGCTCGGCTCAGATCCAGTAACTCGGATCGAATCTTCGGGGCTCGGCTCGGTCTTGTGTACTTGCACTCTGCCTAGAAACATTGGGAGAGATCCCGTCGACAGATCCTCCGACGATCTAGTCAGTCACTGGAAAGCAACAGAAGCTAGGGTTTTGGAGGAGAAAGATTGATTACCTTGCGAGTGGGGGAGGGGTTCTGGTATTTATAGGCAGAACAAACGGGTCTGAGATCCTGCTAGGCCGAGTTTGGACCCGTTTGCTCGTGGGCCTGACGTGGCAGAAGCCCATGAGGCTCTAAGTTGATCTGTGATCTGATGATCAGGGGAGAGCAGTTTTGAGGGGATCTGGCGCCCCAGGAAGGGCCACGTCATCTAACCCATATCAGGAGCTCCCCACTCCAGGAGGGCTGAATAACTCAGCCGTGTAGGAGTGATTTGCCTCTGTAAAAAGAGCGGAGCGGTGTGTACGGCGAAGAATGTGGTTCGTATCTTCCTGGAGAGGCCAGTGGGGTAGGATGAAGAGGATCCCTTTGAAGGTATGAGGGGCATTGGGAGCCGAATAGTGGGGGCTCACTTAACTGAGCACCTAAGGTCGGGAGACGAGCCTCATACTTGTTGGAAAAGCTATGGGGACGTCGAGAGCCGAAGATTAGGGGCTCGCTTCGCCGAGCGTCGAGGGTCGGAAGACGAGCCCCCCTGCTTGTGGTGAAAGCTAGGGGTGGCTCGAGGTCACCACCCGAGCCCCCCCCCTAACACCCCGAATTCCAAATAAGACCGAATTCGAGATTTCACAGAATCTTTACTTCACTTCGTACAATTTTACAAGGAAAATAAAACTTTTCTCAAAAGACATCAGAGTTTGTTACAATTGTTGCACAGCGGAAAACAATAAATTACAATAAAACATTTACAACATCTTTAAAATAAAACAGCATCAGCATATCCACTTTATAGCTTCATGAACATCCATTACGTGCATGTAAGACTGTGGTTACGTCAGTCGCTTACAACTGACAAAATGTTATATACGGCTATCCTCTCTATGCCGAAACAGTATAACGATCTTATTACTTTAACAAATCACAGAAAGATTGGATGAATAAGTAAAGTGTAGAATGTGTCTATGCTAAACATGTAAGTGTATGTCATGTCTTAATGCCTAATGCACACAATTTATACTAGAATGACACTAATGCACACTTATTCAGATTCTATGCATCCCATACTACATAGGTCCGAGAGCAAGTGCCTACGTACTTCACAATAAAGGGTTCGACCCTCGCCATGATAACTACCCAGTAATAAAGCAAGGTTTGGACATTCCACGAGTACGGATCCCAGCCTCAGAGTACACCGCCCGACTGTTATACAGACTTCTCATCATGCGAATCTCCCGCAAGTGCCCCTCTAGCCCTGGTATACGTATATATACTGGAGTACACCAAACTGTTCGTCCTATTATGCATAGTCCCGGATTTCAAAAACTATCCGCCCGACTATTCATGATCCCGGAGTACACCGCCCGATCAATCATTATAATTCTGGATTTCAAAATAAAATTCGTCTCCATCGGATCAACTTCAGCCCGATGACTGGGTCTATAGCCACGGTGAATCGCTGCCGACGCAGTCAACCCACCGCCCGATGAATCGATGTTGACGCAGTCAATCCATTGCCCGACTATATAGAGGCAACCCATAGACGTTTGCCCAGGTTTACTACATCTTCACCTAGGTGCCTCAATATTTTAGTTCAAGATATGAATGTGTTATCAATCCTAGAATCAGTTTTACCTCCTACCGGATTTGTTCATAAAAAAAGAAATACAAGATCGCCCGACGGCATTATCTCAAAATCATATCAAATCTTTCTTTCAGTTTTGCCGGTAACCAAAGTCTTACTAATTCTTAATCATAATCTTTCATGTACAAGAAACATGGGTACACATACCCTTCAACAATCATGAATCGATGTCGACGCAGTCAATCCATTGCCCGACTATATAGAGGCAACCCACAGACGTTTGCCCATGTTTACTACATCTTCACCTAGGTGCCTAATTATTTTAGTTCAAGATATGAATGTGTTATCAATCCTAGAATCAGTTTTACCTCCTACCGGATTTGTTCACAAAAAAAGAAATACAAGATCGCTCGACGGCATTATCTCAAAATCATATCAAATCTTTCTTTCAGTTTTGCCGGTAACCGAAGTCTTACTAATTCTTAATCATAATCTTTCATGTACAAGAAACATAGGTACACATACCCTTCAACAATCAATGTCTTAAGCCTAGATAACTTCATCTTTCAAGTCATCACAAAATAAACACAGTCTCGACACTATTCATGTTCTAGTTATTTATTCACATTGATTTTAAACAATCATTCATTTCAAGAACTCAATTTCACTACATGAATTGTTACACAAATCTAAGTTATCACAATGTTTCAATTCACAAAATATTTCTTAAACATGTTGCAAGTGTATTTTTCTTTCACCACAAAATTATATTCTCAAATCTTTATTTCTTTTCATAAAAGAAAAAATATAAAAAAACTATTTCTTAATAATCCTCATTTCATTCCAAAATCAATACTAAGCTTATGTCTATGTTTTTCTTTAATAAAGTTTCCATATATGCAACGGAAATAAAAGATAAATCAAAAAGAGATGCTCCCCGACCGAAGGTCAACTACGGTCAACGCCCAAACCGACCCAGCTAACCATTTGGTCCAAGTGAATCTTTTGCCACATTTGCAGACTAAATGCCCTTTAAGTCCAGTTTCGGTTCGGAAAATTTATAAAAGAAAATTAAAATAAATGCGACTATCAAGTTTTGAACTTGAGATCTCTCATAAGTAGTGTTCACTAGCTAACCAATCAGTCTATGTGTATTTTCTATCTAGAAACCGAATTAAAGTACCTTTGTTCAATTATTTCGAAATATTTCCTTTTCCATGAAACTTGTTTATTCAAAAGATAAAAATCTTTCTAATAGTTTTGAAATAAACTCTTTCTTGATAATAGAATTTTAAAACTAGTAAGCAACCATTTTCAAATTCGTTTAAACATTATTTCCACTCATTTAAAATTATTCTCTTTCTCATTTTTCACATGTACTTAGGTTTCTCCTTAAATTTACAAAAGACAACTAGTGTTCATAACCAACAGTGATGTTCTCATTTTGACACAAATTACACTTTTATAATAATACTAATGTATTCACTTGAACAAGAATACTCTTTCATGCAATAATTCATATTTTTCTCAATTAGGACATACAATGTCAATACCTTACAAAACACTAACTAAGATTTCTTTCTTTCTTCTTTTCTTAGTTATTAAAGCATAATGTGGTCACAAATTTTACTAGCACAACATTTGCAACATACTAATATAGTTTATGACAAAGAAGAGATTCTTATATTTAATTAGCTTGATATCTATTTCTTAATCACAACAAAAACTATTTTCATACATATCATACTACACTAACATGGATTCTATAATTTTCTCATCAAATTCTTCTTATAATACTCATTTTAGCATGCATGTCCTACATTAGAAAATAATGAAATCACCCACTAATATAATGTTGATTTATATACTAACATAACATTTTTCATTACAACCAATGTATAGATTTGTTCTACTTCATCATATCAAAATAACGTACTCATTTATTTTTACTATAGGGTTGGCATTCGGGTCTGACGGGCCGGGCCGGGTCGAACCCGCCCGGGTTGGACCTTGACTTGGGCGGGTTCGGGCGGGTTTAGCGACTTAGCCGGGCCGGGCCTAAAGTTGTTTTAGGTGACCCACCCAACCCGTGAACCCTTTAGGGTCCAACCCGGGTCGGGTCGGGTCGACCCGTGGGTTGGCCCGTTTAGATAGTTAGGTTTTTTTTATTAATATTTTTAAGTTTTTAACTTAAAATATTAATAATAATAATACTAATAATAGTATAATACTAATAAACATTAAAAATCATAATAATAATAATAAGATTGAAAGAGTGAAATTGGCAAAAAATATTGACATATTATTCATATGAATTTAAGTTATACAATTTTCACAATTTCTAATGAAATGAAGAATTTAATTCACAAATATGTTTTATACACTAACATATTTCTTATATACAATTTTAATTGACTCCAATTTTTCTAATTTAACATAATAAGCAAAGATATAATACAATTTTTAACGTGTCGGTCGAGTTGCTATTACAAGCAAAGCTATTGTTATTGTTGTTGTTCTTCCGGCGAGTTGCTCCCACCTGTAGACGTTGATAGTGCTTTCCCTTGTGTCATATCTTCAGCCTTCTGCCAGTCTTCTGTGCAAACGAGCATCTCTAACGTGTCGGGCTTCAAGCGATTCCTGTAATCAGTTAGAACTCTGCCACTTGAAGAAAATGCACTTTCAGAAGCAACTGAGACAGGAGGAGTTAGTAAATCTTTAGCCATAATTAACAGAATACTGAAAGTTTGTTCATGGTCTTTCCACCATTGTAAAATATCTAGTGGAGAAGAAGAAGGCTCAGAATCTTGTTGGTTATACCAATTTAATTCATTTGGTTGATTAGTCCTAGGTTTTTTTGATTGAATTTGTTCAAGTAAATTAAAAGTTCTATCATCAAATTTACTCTTACCCTTACCTTTAGAAGTACCAGAAAAAGAACTAACTACAAAAGTTGTACTACTAGAAGCAAAACGTTTATCATAATAATCATACAAGTTATTTAATGTAGATTCAAACTGAACTAAAAAAGAAGTCAATCAATTACTAATTCTACATTTTCCTCAAGTAATGCAAAAAAAAATTCAATCAAACTCTTCGTACCTTCTAATTTGATATGAGGATCCATAACGGTAGCAACACAAATCAACATAGGAGGAGGAAAATAATACTTCAAAAATTTTTTGTATGCAGGTTTTACAATCTCACCAACATTGGCATCATTTAACATTTCGTTAAATGTTTGCATCATGCTAACTAATGAAATAAAAATGCTACTAGAAGTAGATTCATATGTTTTTGAAAATTTTCAAGTTGCAGTTTTAAACGGTTCTAAAAATTTCGACAAAGCTTCGGCATAATACCAATCGGTGGGAGTCATTTCAAAATTTGGCATATGAAATGCAATACAAAAATTATTTACAACTGCTTTATATTCGGTAACAACATGTTGTGAATCAAAAGTAGAATTCCATCGGTGTCTAACATCCTTTGGAAATTTTCTAAAAGGTACATTTTTAAGCCTACACGAAGCTTTCCATTCTTGTAATATGCTTGGACTTAATGCAATGAAATGTACACAATTTCTAATTTTAATTATATATAGATCGGCTATTTTTAATGCATCTTGAACACATAAATTTATAATATGACATGCACATCTAACATGAAAAATATTGTCAAATGGAGGATTTAAGATGGATTTTAAAGTAGTAATTACTACATTGTTGTTAAATGCATTATCAAAACTAATACACATAATTTTATCGCGAATATGAAAAACATCACAAATTTCTAAAATACGGTTTGCTATTTCAGCGCTACTATGGGGATACGGCAATGCCGCAAGTGATATGATTCTTTTTTGAAGAATCCAATCATTGTCGATCCAATGACAGGTTATTCCCATCATTGGAATATTATTGACACCCGTCCAACAATCCGAAGTTAAACTAACTCTACAAGTTAAACTCCATAAAACCTGCAATCAAAGTGTCCTTGATTTCGATGTACATTTTAAAACAGTCTGATTTGTAAGTATTTCTCGGAATTCTTCTAAAATGAGGGTTTAAGGCCGTTTGGTTAAAATTTTCCAAGTCCCTACTCTCGGGATAGAAAAATGGTAACTCTTTCTTTATGACTAATCGAGCCATTTCCCGACGAACAAGATCGGGATCATAAGGGTGGCTATCAACTAGACCGGTCCTAGGATTGATTTTTTGTTGGCCGGGTAGGTTAGCAAGAAGTTCTTTATGGTTATGTTGGATGTGTCTACTAATTGTACCGGTGCCGTCTCCCCTCTTGAATTTGTATGGTTTAGAACATGTTTTACAAACTTTCAAACCTATACCCGGAGTTTGTTCGTCCGGGATATAATCGTAAAACTTATACCAATCACTACTTTCTCCTCTACTTTTCCTACTACGGGGTTGTGTGGTTTCGGTTGGTTGTTGTTGTTATTCTTCTTCCACTACTTGTATGTCACCTACAAACTCGTCGTGTGCACCCCATTGTTGGGTAGTAGGATCATGGTACTCTTGGGCGGGCTCACTAATTGGGACAATTGGTGGCCTACGAGAAGAGAAAGAGGAATCTTGCCTGCTACGATCGCTACCGCGTGATCTAGACATAATGTAGTAATGTACTAATGTATGTAAAAAAATACACAATGTAGGAATAGTGAATTATAAAAAAAAATCTAAAAAATAAGAGGGTTGAGATAGAGAAGATCAAAAAACTAACAATAATTTTAACTACAACAAAAAAAAAACCGAGATAGATATGAAATTTTGATACCGTTCACCGTGGAATACGCGTATGTAAAATAAACCGTCAATAAGAATAGAAGTAAAACTAGAAATAAGAGATTCCGGAATTGAAGAGTTGAGGAGAGCTTGAAGGAGAATTGACGAGAGTTGAAGCGAGTTGAAGACGTTGAATTTTGATTTCGATATGATCGAAAATTGATCGTGTATATGCCTTGTTGAAGACTTGCTTGTTGAATACTTCCATTGTTGAAAAATTCCTTAGAAATGATTTATAATAGTAGAGAGTAAGAGAGTAAGGTGTGATTTTTTAGGGGGTATTTATAGGCTCAAAATAAACAAAAAATCCAAAAAAAACCAAAAAATCCAAGCAAAACGGCTATAATTGCCGTTTTTGCTCTCTGTGCTACACTGCCGCCCCTAACGGTTCGTTTGACCCGCGGGTCAACGGTCGACCCGTGACGGGTCGAACGTTCCACCCGAACGGGTCCAACGGTTCGTGACCCGCAGGTTGGCATGCGGGTTGGGTGAACAGTAACGGGTTCGCGGGCCAGGTTGTACGGGTTGAATTCGCGTTTTCATCGACCCGGGTCGACCCGTTACTGTACACTGGTTCGACCCGAACCCGCCAAACCCTTAAACGGGCCGGGTTCAATGGACGGGGCGCCGGTTGACCCGACCCACTTGCCATCCCTACTAGCATGCATAGTTCTAAAATTAGAAAGCATGAGAACACCCACCTTAATTGTTGAATGAAAACTACTAAAGAAAAGGACTCCTTCTAGCTCCTAGCTCCACAAGCACTTCTTTACTCCTAGCAAAGCTTCTCTCCTAGCAATGACTTCTCCTCCAAGCAAAAGAACTCTCGCTCTCTTTCTTTTTCTTTCTTTCTCTTCTTTCTCTTACTCTTATTTGTTTTCTTTTGGTGTGTGGAATGAGAAGAAATGGGTGCTATTTATAGGTCTATGTTAGGATCTCATTTGTAAAATTTCACAACCTAATAAATTATTCAAATTTAATCTCCATCTCTTCATTTTCTCAACTCATCCTTCAACCTCTCCAATTTCTCTAACTCCCAAAACTCCCAACCTCTCATCTCCCCACTCCTACAAGCCTTAACTCTCTCATCTTGCCCAAAAAATGGTCCAAATACATTTGTGTGTGCATGCACACATGCACAAACAAATATGACCACATTTCTATAACTCTAAATGTGTACTATAGTTTGTAACTTGTCATATAATAGTGCATGTTTAACTAAAAATGTGATTTTATTATTGGGCTTGCTAAATGGGCTCATTTCTTAGTTAATTAATTTAATTATCTAGTGGGCTCCTCTCCTAATGGGTTAGATTTTATTCTATAGGTCCATGGATCAAAAGAAGGCTAATTAAAACTAATGCATGGTAAAAATTAGTTAATGAGAATAACAAAATGAGAATAAAAATTTGCACGTGCATTATACGTGCAAAAATAAAAAATCCATTTTAATCAAAATAGGGGAAAATAAGTTTTCATTTTATAAAAAGAGTTCGAACACGTAAAATAAATAATCATTACACATAGAAATATCACACTTAGTGATGGAAAATATGTGATTGATACGTGTATCGAAAACACATAGAAAGCACGTAAAAATACAAAGATTGAAATATTATATTTTTGTTGACTCAAATAGGATAAAATCAATACGGAAGATGCATAAATAGTCGGTAATCAAAATACGTAGTGAAAACACGTTACAAAATACACGTGCATAACACAGAAGGATAAAATTGTCATTTTCAATTTTGCAGGGTGTTACACCCCCCCCCCCCCCCACTTGTTGGAAAAGCTGGGGGTGGCTCGAGGTCACCACCGAGCACCGAGCCCCCTTCACTTGTTGGGAAAGCTGGGGGGTGACTCGAGGTCACCACTGGGCGCCGAGCCCCAAGACTTGTTGGAAAGTCTTGGTGTGGCTCAAAATTACAACCGAGCTCCGAGCCCCAAGACTTATTAGAAAAGTCTGGTGTGGCTCGTGGTGACATCTGTGCTCCGAGCCTCAAGACTTGTTGGGAAAATTTTGGTGTGGCTCGAGATTACAACCGAGTTCCTGTTGATTCTTGATTTTGATGATTACAACACAATGCAAAGTTTGTTATGCTATTTCTCATATATTGTAGGTTGTATCAAATTTTATCATGTATGATACACAAAGGCCTCAAAGCAAATTGATCAAGCAAGTCACAATGTTCTAAAGCTGAAGAATGATCAAGCAAAGTTTCATATAAAGACAATGGCTAAAGTTTCACTCAAGACTCAAGACTTAAGTCAAGACCAAAGCTTCAATGTCTTATAGTTTGTATGTAATACCCACAAAATAGCATATGACTATTTTGCCTCACAATCTGTGTGCAATTGAGAATTGCACGTGGTTATGTATTTTTCTAGTAACAATTGATTTTTACTGAGAAATATTAGATTTATTGTCTACTTTATTTTATAATTTTGAAGGATTGATATGAGATAATTTTGATGTATTTTGTATTGTTTATACTATTAAAGTAGAGATTTTTGGGTTTATTTGAAATATATTTAGACTTGGGGGGCTTATATGAAATTTTTCCTTACATTAATTATTTATTTTTCCTTTTATAAAATCCCACCCCACCTCCTTTCTCCTTCTCTTTCTCCCGTTCCCTTCCCAAACCGAAAGAAAAAGAACCCATGCCGATCCTTTCGGCTGATGCTTTCCCCACCCAAAATCCACCCCATCTCTTCATCGTTTTCAAATTAAATTGAGGGGGTAGACTAATAGAAGGGTTCTCTACGTCGTGGCGATGTCCGTTTTTCGAAAGGATTTTGAGAAGATAAACCCTAAATTATTTTATTGTATGAAATTGAGTGTGGTTAATTTCTTTTGAGTAGGCATATTATGGTAGGAAGATTAAGAGATGTTGGGAAGGGTAGATGCGAGAAATTAGCAAGTTATTAAAGAATTTGTAAGTTGCTAATAAATTAGGATTTTGGGTTTGTAAAAGAGAACTATATGTGTATGAATTAGTTCTCGTATGGTAGTAGAAATTGTAGTTGGATTATTAGAATAATTTGGGAGTGCTTTTAGTAATTGTTTGAAAATAGGAATCTTGTCGGAATTCGAATGTCACGTGCAAGGCACGTGTGTATCCCAGGCGTTCAATAGAATGCCTGTGTGATATTGGAATTAGTATTATTATTTTTGTCCTGTAACTGGCTTGGATGCTTGAGCCTTGATTGCTTTGAATTTTGATGATAGAAAATACTGGCGACTTCGGATGCGTGGTGGTGCTTCGAGTCTTCGCGGGACAATTTGTGAGTATGGTCTCTTTTATTTTATGTACATGATGTGTTATGAAGATTTTAAATTATGATTTGCTGTGTATTTCCGATTTCGTATCTCAGTGTAGCCTAGGTGTTTTGAACTAAGGATTTTTATGGACACTCTTGTATGTGTCCACAACTATAGTCTGAATTTCATAAATTTTTGAGGACGTTTGATACCTCAAAAATTTGTGGAGTGCAGCTGGTCTGAAAGGACAAAGCTGAAGCCGATTGCTTTTGGACTGAAGTCCAAAAGGTCATAACCAATTGTATATGTATGATCTTGCTATGTAATTGTTTTCTATGGGCCGGATAAGGGCCAAGTGGGGGTCACTAATTGAGAATAGGACGATAGTGTTATTTTCATTGTGATATTTCATTGTAAATGTGAACAATAAGGCCTTGAGTATTAATAGTTTCACCTAGAAACCAAGTGGTGATTAATGAAGGAGTTAAGCGGTGTTAGATGAAATACGATTATGCATGGGTATGTATATAATCAATACATGCTTATATGCGTACTTGTTGTGAAGTATGGTGCACATTGAGTGCACTAGTTTGGTGCATGTGTGGGTCAACTCATAGCATGATTGGAGGCTAGGTTGAACCCCAACTAAATCTAGATGAGACTTGTTGAGATTCAACTAGGTTGGATTCACTTGAACCTAGTTGGTAGATTAAGAAATTAATTTAGATGATTAGTAAGGACAGGCACTAGTTGGGCGTGTACTACTCACCTGTCAAGGGGACACGTGCGGCGTCGTCTCATCTGGGACACGTGCGGCGTGATCTCGACTGTTAATTCCTGAGATTTAGTGATAGAGATATCGAAATCTAGGGGAATGGACCCCTATGATTACGTTATGTTCTAAGTTATCCATATGAACAAAGAGCTAGAGTGTAACTCTCAGTCTCTGGCGGAGTAGGGAAAGTTCCTGCCGATTCGCCCTATGTTCGGATAACTTATGGTAGAGTCCGGGTGTGGAGAAGGACCACTGATTCCGACAGGATTGCAGCAGAGCTGAATGATCACCAGCCTGTCGGGAGTGGAGAGAGACCACCGGCCGGGCAGAGTGGAGAGAGACCACCGATTCCGATAGATCGGAGTGATCACCGACTTTCGGGAGTGGAGAAAGACCACCGATCTGATGCAGTAGACGGAATAGACCGTATTTGCTGCAGCTCTACCAGTCACTAAATAAATGTCAGGAACAGGAAGGAGTACAAGAGTAGGATGCATGGTGAGGGATTGAACCCTACCATCTGAAGAATACGAACTCGATTTGGAGAGTATGTAGTATGGGATGCATACGTTTCCAAATCAAGTTTGCATTAGATTAAGAGCATGATGTGCATATGAGTTGTGCATTAGAATCTATTTCATGACATACACGAACACTAAGAAATCAGGATACACGTTTATTTTCCATTCATGATGAATTGTGAGTATGATAGTTGAAGTGTATAATGAGTACGAAAGTAATGTATTGCGAGACGTGATGATATACGTTGTAAGAATGAATGAATACGATGTTAGGTGATATGAAATTGCGAAGGAATATAAGTTGTGAGTCTGTAAAAGCAAATGAATGATAAATAAGGTGCAGTTATGTGGAAGTAGAGTTATTTGTGAATATAAAGCTTTATGGGAAAATAAAGCTATAGGAATACTTGTGTAAAGCATAAAGTGAGAGGCGTTAAGCGACCTTTTTCTGAATGATTTTTTCAACTAAGGACAAGTATGTTGTGAGTGGGTATGGATATACATACAGGAAATGACTCGGAGAGTATTTGAGGTGAATTCCCATTTATGATGTTTACATGTTCAGGTTTATCTTGATATTCGTAAGTTCGTTTTGTTTTTACTTATAAAGTTTAATTTATTAGCTTAATCAATAGATTATACTCACACCAGCAATGGCTAACCCCTTAGTGTTTGGGGGGTTAGGGAGTCTCTGGACTACCCTAGACCCCTACTGTTGTAGGTTCTCAGCAGCGCAGAGGTGAGATGTAGATTTATGTTTCTGTGGTATGTTTTATAAGTTATTTTTCTAAAAATCTTACATCGTTTTCAAAGAAACTTATGGTTTTTATTTGATATTTGATATTCTATTATGAGTTGGCCCCCAGAGCATATATATATGTATTGACTGTGTGATTCTGCTCATTTTGGCCTGGAGAGCCTGTGATATTATTGCCTGTGATGTGAGCTACGGAAATTTAGAGCAGAATTCCGTAAGCCTTTTGTGTTTCGGGACAGAAATTTTCAGGGGAAACTCTGCCCAGATTTTCTTTGAAATATAACTATCCTAGTTTATGTTTAAAGTAATATAGAAATTGAAAGAATTGAATTTGGAGTCAAAAGGGGGACATTACAGTTTGCCACGTTAAATTGATATTCGTAATTATTGATGTATTAACTCTGATGGCAATAAAAGTGTTTTAAATTTCCATGCTATTTACTGTATTGAGATGCATTTGAAGGCAAAGATCTTTGTGCTGTCACGGACGTCTGATGACGGAATCCGGGGCGCTACATTGTATGTCTTGTAAAATGTAATTTTTTCTCTTTGTTGAGTCTTAGATTGATGTACAGCCTTTGTCACACACACTCACACATATCTTTAAATAATTGAGTGTTTTTCAAACTTAAAAAGATCGATGCAAGATTGAAAAAGCTCAGTTGTTAAGTACCAGTTGACCGCCATTAGGCACCAGTCGACTGTCCTAGTACGAAACTGTCTGAACTTATTCAAACTCTGACCAGTCGACTCATAACGGCAACCCAGTCGACTGTTCAAGTCATTTCGACAGTTTACTGATTTCAAAACTTGATTTTTCGAATTCAAAAGTTTTATTTCCGTTGGTTGACAGTTGGTACAACTGCTTCTCAACACCCAGTGATTCTAACTCTATAAATAGAGTGTAGGAATCACTTGGAAAAGGTTACAAGACAATACTCTCTATTACAAGCTTTCAAGTACTTATTTTCAAAAAGAGAACAAAAGTTCACAAGCTTTCAAATCCTCTAAGTTCTTGGTTCTCTGTTTTCAGTCCAATATAACACTGATTTCGTTTTGGACTGATTTCAGAAATGACCTATTAGCCTCCATACACAAATCACAATCACAACAAGACTATAGGTTGATTGTAACTCTTTCATTGTTCTTTCTTTCACTCTCGGTTTGTGAGAGTGGTGCTCTCGGTTGGAGAGTAGGACTCTTGGTTGAAGAGTCAGTTTTCACTCTCGGTTGTGAGAGTGGTTGCTCTCGGTTGGAGAGTAGGGCTCTATGGTGTAGAGTCAGGTTTTCACTCTTGGTGGAAGAGTGGGTTGCTCTCTCTAGTGGTGAGAGAGGACTACGGGTTGGATAAGGTTGTTGTCTAACGTCGTAGGGTATTCTTGTACATTTTTCAAGAATAGTTTGAAATCTCAAGTGGGTTGCTTGGGGACTAGATGTAGGTCGGGAGGACCAAACCAGGATACATCGTGTGTACTCTGTGGTTGTATGTCTTTGAACTTGCATTTCATTTACATGCTTTTTAAGTTCTCTGTGAAACTTGTCTGGACAGTCGACTGCATCTCCTTTTAAGTCGACTGGTCAGACTTGTACTACATACTCTCTGAAAACTTGTCTGGCAAGTCAACTGGTTCTTCTATAAGTCGACTGATCAGACTCGTCTTAAAATACTTTTCTTAACTTTCGCCCCAGTCGACTGGTTTCTTTTTTCAAGTCGACTGGTCAGAAAAGTTCAATTACGCAATTTTTTTTAAAAACACTATTCACCCCCCCCCCCTTTAGTGTTTCTTTCCTTTCCTACAAGATCCAATAGTTCCGAGCCCCAAGACTTGTTGGGAAAGTCTTGGTGTGGCTCGAGATTACAACCGAGCTTCGTGCCCCAAGACTTGTTGGACAGTTTTGGTGTGGCTTGAAATTACAACCGAGCTCCAAGCCCCAAGACTTGAAAAGCCTTGGTGTGGCTCGGACTTACCAACGAGCTCCGAGCCCCAAGACTTGTTGGAAAAGTTTTGGTGTGGCTCGGATTCGCTACCGAGCTCCACGCCCCAAAGACTTGTGGGACAAGTTTTGGTGTGGCTCGAGATTACAACCGAGCTCTGAGCTCCAAGACTTGTTGGAAAAGTCTTTGTGTGGATCGAGATTACAACCGAGCTCCGAGCCCCAAGATTTGTTGGGAAAGCCTAGGTGTGGCTCGCGGTGACATCCGAGCGTCGAGCTCAGCTTGTTAGAAAATCCAGGTGTGGCTCGCGGTGACTTCCAAGCGTTGAGCCCCCAAAACTTGTTTGGAAAAGCTTGGTGTGGCTCGCGGTGATATTGGAGCATCGAGCCCCCAAAAACTTATTGGAAAAGATTTGGTGGCTCGCGGTGACATCTGAGTGCAGAGCCACGAAACTTGTTGGAAAAGCCTGGTGTGGCTCGTGGTGACATCTGAGCTCCTTGCCCCAAGACTTGTTGGGAAAGTCTTGGTGTGGCTCGAGATTACAACCGAGTTCTGAGCCCCAAGACTTGTTGGGAAAGTCTTGGTGTGGCTCGAGATTACAACCGAGCTCCGTGCCCCAAGACTTATTGGAAAGTCTTGGTGTGGCTCGAAATTACAAC